>CACSLJ010000031.1:0-147313 GCA_902706625.1 Albugo laibachii | reverse complement strand
GAATCGGTTTTCAAAAAGCGCTGTCATCAAGACCGTACGGGCACTCACGTCAATCAACAGCAGCGGCGATGCGAGCATCGACTTCATCTTGCAAAACACTCAGAGTGCCAACCTAGAAGCCGAGATTGTCGATTCACATGCACACGAAGATGATCACGGAGCGCTTGGTCACGGCTACAGTCCAGCGATCAACATAGTAGACGATGTGTCGAATAAAAATGCACGTGCTATTGTTTCCAGCGACGGCGAGGACCCTCACCCGTCAGGGACTGCGCGAACGAGCGAGAGCAAAAGCGTCATGTTGGAGGATTTACAGCTTCAAACTGCAGTCTCTCAGACTAGCAGCAAGACTGAGACGCCGATAATAGAGTACCTCAAACCCCCGATCAATCAAGAACTCGTGTTCAGCGATGTTGAAGTACCTCCCCCATGCTCATACAGATGGACAGCGACGTGATCACGCAAGTTCTCATGTACATGGCAGCGGAGGACTTGAAAAGCGCTCCGAGGTACGCACTGTCAATCCCCCAGCGAAGCCGAGGGCGGCCGAACAAGACGCAGAAGGCTCGAAAGGTGTAGAACAACGCCAGTCCGGCTCTCGCACGGGATGCAGTGAGGATGCATTAGGAACAGCTGAGTTCTGTGACTGTCCAACAGATTTTGAGCGACGTGACGACGTACCAACTGGCTGCAAGAGTGCTTCGAAAGTTCAGTATTCACCCAATCCCAAAGGTCACCAAGACGCCAAATGCGTTCAATGCGAGTACGAGTCAACGAGCACCACTGCGGTTGAGCAATATCGTCCAAGTTCTACCAAAGAGAATGTTGACCAAGTGCCGCACGCAGATACTCAAGTTGCACAACAAGAACGCTGGACTTGCAGAAAATCAAGCTGCGGTTGAGATTCCTGGGATTGGAATTTATACCTCTCTTTCGCTGAATTTGATGAGTAGTTGGCACAAGGCGGTTGCGGTGCTCGACCAAGTGTACGCAGTAGAAGAATGGCTAAACACATTCGACGGCGAGCCTATAATTGGATTGAGCGATCATTTCTAAGTGAAGCGCCGCATAAATTTGATGAATCAGCTGCGAAATTTAATTCTGATGTCGTACGAGGCACTTCATTTCTGTATTATTTTGTGATGTTGATATAAACTAATTTTAATTTGTTGCTAGACGGACCTGTTGAGCTTGGTAGGCAAATCGCCACTTATGGATGGCGCGGTGGCGGCCGTTCTTCGTCGACTATTCCAAGCCGAAAAAGGGGTGACTTTGATGCCAGCACTGCTTCTAAAGGCCGCAGAAAGTGATTGTATCAGAGAGATGTTCCGTGGGGTGTTCGACAACAAAGTTACAGTCGATGCGATCGTGTCTCGCAACCTCGGAAACGCCCACTAGTGCGGCATTGTCGTCCATTTAGCACGAGAGGAGACTCTATGTTACGACCCCATGGCATCCAGCTATACCCTCGTCGCAAGAAAGGTTGCACTTGAATTTTCTCGGCTTTTTTCTCAGCACTACGGCAGTCGGTTCAAATTCCGCGCGTACGAGGCGAGCAGTGGCATCAAGGATGATACCTACAGCTGCGGCGTGTTTCTCATGTTATTTGTTTAGGGAACAATTCTTGGGAAGCGCGTTAGACGTGTGTACAGACATACTCTACAGTACTTACGCTATCTCTACCTGTGCATGTGCCTTCCAGAGTAAAACATTTAATAATTACCGCTTATTTGCAACACGCGTGCTTTTTATAATCACCAGAACACTAGCACGGCAATGTACAGTAAGTTTCTTAATTGAAGTCCCTGGTTGCTTCAAATAGAAGAGTGGCCAGAAACACTGACTACATTATTCTTTGCTTTACAATGTGTTTTACACTTTATCTAAGTATGTGCTGTGTAGGGCTTTACTTTTTTATGAGAATTATGCGTTCAGCGCACCCTCTATCACTATTCAGCTATACAGGATGGGCAACGTTAAAGTGTATACTTTCTGGCTTTATTTCCAGTTTGTTGTAGTACGTGCGCAGTTTGTAGCAAATAGCTAAGTTCGTTGCAATTGCCTTGTCTCACAAAAGGGAGGATGCTCTAGTTTGTAACAATAGCTCGTGCCTATCGAATTTAAATGCAACAATTTTCAATGACAGGCCACGTATTTTCTTGCGGTGATTTGGTGAAGATAGATGCCTACATAGAAGAATCCATTGACTTTCGTGATAGGATAGTCAACGCCTAGTTGTGAATTTTATCAACTCACGTCAGCACAATAACTCGGCTCAGTTTTTCTTTCCTCCAGTCGTTCGAAGGCGTTACAATGGATATGCTTATTGCCAAGGAAGAACCCAATCAGATCATTCTCAAAGCCGCAGTGTAACGACTACTGTAGTGAAAGCCGAAAACTCGATCCAGTATTTTGGCGCGTAAGTGAGAAAGTGTATCAGCTCTATAACGGGTTGAGTAAAACTCATTTTTGACTTTTGTTTTTAGCGGTGCGGTGCATGCAGCATGATTAGTGAAAGAAAGTCTTGATTTTTTTATACTTGAACACCAACGGGACTGTGAGTGCTCACTTCGTTTTTCGTAGCAGAGATTATGCATTGCGCTAATATGCGCGACCTGGAGCAATATTTTGGAATACACAAGCTGATCCTAGGCTACTAAGGTTAAAGAGGAAAAGCGTTTCGATAATTGCTCCGCCAAGATTCATAATTGCCAGTTGCTGGTTTCCACCCTATTGCAGCAAATCGTAGAGAATCACGTCACCATTTTTGAAAGAGCATCCTGTAAAATATACATACTTGCGAGCAAGCTTCAGGCTTGGTCGAAATACCTTGGAAAGTAATTGTCTTAAAGAACGAAAAGTACAGTAGAATTCGCGCGGATCATAATGTGCACATGTTATCGACGTAATGTTCTCTAGAATCGCTATCAGCCATGATTTGTTACTCTCTTTGCAGAAGTGTAATCTGTATCGATATGATGATGCGTTAGATACTTCATCGTTGCTATACTCAGTAGATTGCCCCTGGGGGTCAAAAGTGACCGAGTTGGAAAAGACATCACACATTTCAAATGTGCCTCGACTTGTCCACATTAGAGACATCTTGCTGCTAACTCTACGTTAAACTCGTATTAACCACTTGTTGATCTGTGTGGCAGAAGTGGCGTTCGGGTGAGTGTGGATTAGATGAAGAAAAATAAAAATATTTTTATCTGAGATACCATCAATGCAGCTGACATATGAAATTTTACATTTAGCACGCCTCTCTACGCCCAGGCAAGTTGCAAACATGAACTAAAGTACTATAATATTGGTAAACCTCTAAAAAATATAGTATCTGAAGTTAGTCATATCAGTCCGGTCATAAAGGATACATTTCGGTAAAGAAATTATATCAAAAGAAAATAAGAGGGGACAACTACAGGTCAATGGATCAGCCTGAAGAATTCTCTGCGCATGGTCTTAAGGGATGAAACACCGAGTCGTACCATGCGGCTAATTGTTTGAATGCACCCTGCAACTTCACGTTGCCTGTGTGCAAAATCCACTTGTTGAATGTGATGCTTGAGATCGATCACGATTCAGCGTTCCCTTATGGCATTGCTATAAGTCGATTCACTATAAGCTGTACTCCTTACTTTAACTTGAGCATCAAATGACGGCGATAGGCTCTTACCAGACGCAATAATACAATTGTCGTAGTATTGTGATTGAGTGGTCGTGTTGAGAGGGAGCAATAAACACATCAGAAGTACTTTGTTGCGATTTTGATCTCCTGTGGTGTAGAATTGTAAGAATTGTCAATCGATTACTCTAATCTGTTTCAGAGAAGCGTCAGCCGCATCGTCAGCAGTGCGCTTATGTTTGCTTTCAACTGGAATCCCATATCTTGAACAGCGTTTGCATTTTATAGTAGATGTTAGCAGTTGACGCGATAGAGATTTTGTCTCGTCTATGCTGTACTTCCATCGGGTCATCCCAATTTTTTCGATCTTGTAGCTTTTTCCGTCCTGCTTTAACCGTAGTCTTCTTGACTGATGCAGCACCACCATGCATCCTATGGAGCTGTAAGCCATCGGGCAACTTAAAAGGATGCAGGAAGCGCTGGAGAAGCGTAGAGAGAAGCTTAAGTGGCTTCATCGCGGTGACTTGAGCTATATGTTTTTTTCGTCGTGTCCCTGATTACACAAATGGTGCTTTCATAACACTGATAGACCCACATGGCCTGTTGCAAGTCTATTGGTGATTTATTGCTGTTGCGATGCTCCGCAAATGCGTAAGCTTTTACAATTCCTTGCTTCGCAACATACACAGATGAGATATTTGGCGCTTTTACTATCCACAGCCGTTCCTTGAAACTCAATGATAGCTCGATTAGTGTGTATAACTACGACGAGGCATATCCATACCTCTTTTTTCTTGATTCCGAATTTGTTTATCAGGCCTGTGCCATGTTTACCGCGCGCGTTATATAAGATCGTGCTAGAAGAGGTACGCATTCGAAGATGATGATTCACATATAGTCGATTCCTTTTGAATCAAGATGATGAGCGCAACGATGCAGATATGTAGCTGCAACTGATATAATTCTGACCAAAATATTCACTAGCGTGGAACATACTTGAGCTTAAATTCCTAACGTAGTCATCGGCTAATCCAAGGTTTTTGGAATACCTACGTCCACCCAAAGCGAAATTGTGTCTTGTCAATCTTGTTCTAGGAGGTACCAAGTTTTAGCTTCTTGTGGGCATTTCCCAAAATAACACATGCACTCCAAGTTAATGTACAAGTTATCAGGGGTTTCATAGACAGTTGGGATTTAATCTAGTCTCAGTAAGAGGGACCTTTCTTTCGCTTGACTCCATAAGAGTTTGATTCGAGTCGTCGCGCCAATGGCGAGCAAAGCCAGTATTCTAGGAGAATTTTTGGCTATCCTTTACGCTTCAGAAATTCGTTCTCCAGGCTCAACATGGTCAATGATGTGCACACAGCCTGTAGTGGTCAGTTACTTTGGACTGACACGGTATTTCCACCAATTTAGTACCATTCGAACGGTAATCGAAGGAAAGCTAGCATTGATGAGCAAACTGTTGTGCCGAACGTTCTGGCCGACACTTTCGAATTGCATCGATGTTTTCCCATCTAAACATCAAATGGCTAGTACGGCTCTTCCATTATACCTCGTAATAAACTCTCCGGATAGTAACTGCTTGTTCCACCAAGTAGAAAGCAGTTTTGTTGTTTCTTATTAGCCCTCAGAGCGCATAAATGCATGTGACTGTGTTCTTCCAGCTCGTTGAATCATCGTGATAGCATCTATTCTAGGATCATAATATGTGGCCAAGCAGAGTGTGCTAGGATGGACTTCATGATAGTTGGAAGAAACTAGATATAGGAGTTAAAAGCAAAATTAATTATATATGTGGTGCAAGGAATCTCATCATTGTAATATGCTTGAAAGGTCATACATCAATTTCTCTATTCACATGGATTCTTAATATCCTTCAGGTTGCGATCCAATTCCGGAAGCCAAAATGTAGAGGTTGATCGCGAGTGTTGATCACATGATATGAATCATACTTTCATGGAACTTGCAAATACAAACTGGGACCATCAATTGATGAAAATAATATGGATAAGACGGTCTTGAAGACTGATAAGACTCAGACTGAATTGGTGTAAAGCAATTGAGTAATGGTGTCTACTCTATTGTATTTCTCATTGGCGATGGCCACATGACACAAAACTGCTTCAATTACAGTATAAGCGCGTCGCCTATGATATATTCTTGCTAATTTCGTAGTCGGGTTCGAATTTTAGTTTGGTGGTTAGGTTCTAACCCTGTCATTCCACTGCGCTGGGTTTCAATCCCTCCCCGGGGATGATTTCTCAGCACGCGGAATGAAGAGTTGTTTATTCTGTTTTGCGATGCTGCGACATGGCGTCAGGATATGCAGTGCCCGTCGTATTGAATCAGTAAACAAAGAGCAATTTTGAATCGCGCTCTCTATTGTGTACTGATTTAGCGACAGTCACCGATCCATACCGATCGCAGAGTCAGCGACGTCGGGAAAAATGGACACATCACCGACTTGTGAGCCAAGCAAGCCAAAAGACTGAAATTGCTTGACAAGATCAGTGGTGTCATCAACGTCGGTCTCTCCCTCCACTACACTGCGCAAATGCACAAAGACACAACGCGCAAAACCAGAGATGATGGTACGCGCAGGAACTACAATCCAGCTTTGCAAGATCCAGTGCGCAATGTTACCGCAATCAGGAGGTGACATTAAAAACGCACCACTGCCACGATTATGGCTTGCGAGTCGAGCGCGAAGATTCTCCACCCACTTTTCCTGTAGCTTGTCATTGAGCGGCTTCATTTATGCCACGTCATCCGGCTGGAACCTCCAAGTAAGCTTGGCGGCACGGCCTTCAAGTAGACGTTGCACCTCGCAGCTTAAGCTTGAAATTCAGCCGTCCAGTGGCCGGAGAAAGAGTCAAAAAGAAGCAGGATAGGCTCGCTTGCGGTTGTGCGGTTGCCAACAATGAACTGCATCCACTCGATAATCATCGCGGTGTTCCACCACGCAGTCGATTTGCCATAGACTTGCACGTCGTTTGCGTCCCGGGACTCCTCGATCTCTCGCCATAGAACGCGGCCAAAATCGTGAAGAGTCAAAACGTTGAGAGCTTGAGCCTCGGTATTTTTCGATGGCTTGGACTTGAACACGATGAAGAGAGGAAACTTTTTGCCCTCCGAGTTGGCGAGAAACATCGTTTTCGCCCTTTGCTTTTTCTCCCCTACCACACTTTACCCAGACGTTCTGCTCACCACGCGCATTGATCGTCTTCTTCGGTAGCATTTCAAAGCGCACGGTCGTCTGGTCTGTGTTGGAGATCGTCGTGACACCAAGCTTCTGCATCCACTCGTGGACCTCGGTGACGAACGCGCGACTCAGATCTGTGTCATCGTCAGGCAATGTCTATCCTGCGCGATTTTTGGTTCGGAATTCCAAGAGATAGCGACGCAGAAAAGACGCCTTTCACGGGCTAGATGCGAAAAAGAGACCAAGTGCGATGCTCAATGTCGCCTCCACCTCGCGCACTTTGAGCTGCAGCATAGTTGCAGATACCGGTACACCGTGGCGACGCAGCTCTATAATCCAGCCAACGACCTCATTCTCTGCGACTGGAGATAGCACTGTACCAATCCTTCGTGAACGCATGCGTTCGTCAGCCGTCTTTCGCGTTTTTTTTGCAAGCACGGAGATCAAGGAAGCGTTCTTGTTCCCCTTTCGTATGCACTTGCGCGCTGCGTTGCCTTCTCGCTAGCAAAGAAGCGCGGGATCGTGTTGTCCATGCCAAATGCAGGATAGTTCTCCACGACTGCATGCTTGTAGTCGAAATTGTGCTGGGTATGCAGGTACTTCTTTGCAAACGTTCTTGTGCCTGTGATTCTTGTTCGTCCTTGATGGCGCGCTATTTTGATGTTGTGCACACCTTAGCTTTTTTCTTGCTTGACGTCTGATTCTTTTTATGTGTACCACATAAAAATTACAAAGCCTCAAGGGTGCCCCAGATACTGTATAGTAGCGTCGCCTTTAAGATATCGACGCAAATGGCAAAGACATTGAAGTGTATTACCACTACCGCCTTTGTTTAGTTATTACTGACAAACGTTATAACGGACAATGCAATACTAGGCAATTAGCCTTTTAGATCGACATGGACTTTCAAATCTAGTTAAAACAGACAAAATAGGGTAGTTCCCGTTTGATGTTGACCACGCTATCTGATGAAGTATAATTGAGTGGTCTACATTAACCTGGTGGATCGAAGTCGCTCGGAGGACCCGGACGGCTACAGAAAAAGAAAGCACGTACGCACTGCGTTTACCGCTCGTCACAAACTTGCGGCGGTGGCAAGCTTCAAATAGCTTGGCGACATGACTGCGGTCATTCGTATGTTCTATCCCACTATGGCTTGCAGCAGGTTTAATAGTCGAAGGAAGCTGATTTATCAATGGATTCGAAACAGAGAGGCGTTCTAACGCGTGTGTGCGTCACCTGTACAAGCAGAAAAGACGAAAGCGCGAAGTCTCGGTGTCGCAACCATCTTGTCTGCTGACGATGAGTGTGTGATCGTCACCTGGGTGAACGAGCTGCGTGGCTTCGGCGTGCCTGTGACCACCACGATGGTGCAGCTGAAAGCGCGATAGATGGCGAGAGCGAGCGAGACAGGAAGCTTCACAGCCTCAACCAATTAGCTGGAGTTATTCAAGAACCGACATAAATTTAGCATGTGCGCACACACGTAAAGGACTTAGCACCCCCACCGATGCTGAAGAAGTGGCGGTCGATTTTGGCAAGACGGTGCGGCAAATGGCAAGTGACCTTGGTGTCTCGAGGATCTACAACGCCGACCAAACAGGTGTGTCTTTGTATATTTGTTCACGATCAAACTCATCGCCCCTCATACTGACCGTATCGCAGCCTGCTTTCTTAAATAATTCGAACGCTCACAATTAAAGCAGAAAAGACTGTTTGAGCTCGCTGTAGTGGCAAAGAGAAGAATCGTGTTATGGTCATGCTGCTCGATGACTCAGACGGTGTCAAGTACCCACCTACACTCGTCTACAAATCTGTCTCGTCCCAGATTCCATTAGTTACTGAATAGAACCGAGTGCAACTAAATGGCTTTGGAGTCCGGCTGTGGAAGCATTAGATCCAGGAGCATACGAAGATGCAAGTGTACTACAACAAGACAGCGTGGTGGATCTCCAAGCTACAGCTCAAGTTTCTCGTGACGTCCTTCAGTTCGCGTCCAGACATGGGCTTTCCAGTCCTTCTCTTGCTCGACGACTTCAGCGGGCATTGACAGCAGCCATTACGCGACTACACTACAGATATCAACGTTATCATGTTGAAGGTGCCTACCGGCTACACTTCTGTCTGCCAGCCGAAAGATGTGTGGTGGATGAAGCCGATAAAGGATCAAATCCGCGCGCAATGGATCTACTTTTTGCGTGAACAGATTGAAGACTGGTACGTCGGCGAGACGTTCAAAATGGAAGCTCCAGAGTGTGAGAACGTTGCAGATTGTATCCGCACCGCCTGGGATCACCTTTTTATTGAAACTATCAGTGGCAGGTATCACACGCCACAAACCGCAGTGGGAGACGAGAACGAAGATGCGTGCTTTGTCGTGAGTGAACTGGCGAGACTCAGGTTTCTGGACACCAAGCTGGCAGAGATTGACTCAGAAAATGAGTTTGACAATTAGTTTCTGTTGGTGATGGTGCTGGAAGTTTAGGTGACGCAGCTCAAATTTGACGGATTGTCCGAGTACATCCTCAGGATTGTCAGCAAGCAATTCTATAGAATAAAAACTGAACGGCTAAGAGTAGCTGAAAATCGAACTTAGGACGAAAGTTAAATATAACAACTTTTATAAGCCCAACAACGGACATCAACTGCACCTTGCGTGAAGGAAACTATGGTATATGGGAGTTCCATGTTCGCAACGAAAGGCCTCTTGGAACATATTGACGCGACGAAGGTTGCGGAGGAGGAAAACTCGGCAATATGGAAAGTCGAAGACATGAAGGCTTTTGCGATAGTATTAATGACCATATCTTCAAGTCTCCAGTCGTTAGTCAGGACGGCACAGTCTCCTGCACAAGATTGAGAGATTTTAATGACCTTTTTTTCTCCGTCAAATCGTGTACAACCGGGTACAAATGCAACGACAATTGCATGAGTTCAGGATGCAGAAGTGCGGAAACATGAGGGCTCACTTTCTCAAGTTTGACGAGATATGCACGTCGATGCAAGCGATTGGCGACGAAATCAGCCAAAACAAACAGTTGTGATTCTGCTCGGGAGTTTGCCTGAGGAATACGATCAGATTAACAAGATCATCGAGAACATGCCACTCATTGATCTGTTCTAAGCCAAGGAAATGTTCCGTCGAGAGTTCGAAAGTATGGTGCGAAAAGAAATGAGCGAAATAGATCTGAAGGACATCAAAAAGAGCAATAAATCCCGTTCAGAAGAAAGGGAGGGAAGTTTGAGGGAAAGTCTATCACATGTCATCGATTCGGCCACAAGAAGGAAGATTGTTGGAAGAATCAGGGAGTGATAGAAGACAGGAAGGAGAAAGCGTTTACAGTATGTGATAGTATGGAGGGAGGATGGCTGCTGAACAGAGGTTTGAGCAGCTACATGTGCCCATACGACGAATAATTCAACGATATTCGACCCCTGAAGAACACCATTCCTATCATGATTGCTAGTGGTAAGCAAGTTGTGGCGCGGCATTGATACAATCCGCGTTGTTTGAAGAACAAGACGCCAATCCGAATCGTTAATGTGCTCTTCGTGCCCGTGTTGGATCGTCGGTTACAATTGGTGCCGGTATTGGTATAAAGAGGACTCAATGTTTCGTTTGAAAAAGGAACATGTGCAATCAGAAACAATCACAAAATTGTGACCGAGTTGGCTCGAATAGGGAAAATACACGTAATGGAGAGTGCTCCAAGCGAAGATGTGTTTGCTGTTGAAGAAAAACCAAATATCATTTAGGTGAAGATAAGCACATAACATGCCCGAGTGGGACATTTTCCGATCAAGAAAATGAAATTATTGACACAATGTGTTAATGGTCTCAAAACGACAGGGATATCAAGTATCGACAATGATGACGACGACATTTGTAATGGATATTTAAATGGAAAATTATATCGTTAATCGAGCTGTTGGTGAAGCATCCCAGACCACCAAGCACGCAGCATTTGTTTGCGAGAATCATTCCATGACACATCAGTAGGTTGTCAAACGTTGTGCAGCCAGGAGGTATTCACATGAGCCCCACGCCGAGATTTTCAGCGCAAATTCATACTCGTTCCAGCCAGTTTGCGGAATCGGCATTCCACAGCAGGAGCTTGGGAGAAACTTGTCACTCGTGCCGTTGACCGAAGTGGTACTTGAGAAAGCTCACTGACATCTCAGCGTTCCTCCACACCGTCGCATTAGCTTAGATCTGCACGCCGAGTGTCAATTGCACGCCACATCTTGATCCACAGCCGCTATTGCCGAAGCCGAGTCGCTTATCATTGTTCTCAGCGGCGTTTTCTCAACTCACAAGGGTCGTGGTCTCGAAAATGTAAAACGGCTCATATTTGTTGCCGAAAGCGTAGCCAAGTAGCATACATTTTACTCGATCCTTTGTCTGTCCGCTGCACTGAACCCACATGGCCTGTAATCCTTTGGCGCAATCGTCTTGGTCGGTATGTGCTTCAAGAAGGCTGGTGTTTGTTCGGCGTTGTACAGCACGTCGGCACCGAGCTCTGCCATGCGCTACTGGAGCTCGAAGATGAACGCCACTGCCTTCGTGCTGATGTCAGCAAGCGAAATATGTCCTTGGCGAGCTCTCGTGCGGAAGGCGAGCTTTTTTCGAAGGAAAAAAACTTGCTGCCAAGTCCACAAAGTGGTAAACGCTGTAGCAGAGACGCCAACCTCGCTGGTAACCTGAAGCGACTTAAGTCTCAGCATCACAGCCGAGATGGGAGCTCACTCTAAACGATCCGCTGATCCATCGATTAGATCCAGCTCGGCGTATCTCGGCAGCATCGCGGCCGTGCCGATTTCTTGCGAGCGGTGCCGCTCGCTTGTCTCCTGGGCTTCACAGAGGCACACGAGTTTCCCCTGCTCTTTTCCCACAGGTATACGCTTCGCTTCGTCTCCTCCACTGAGCCGACATCGCCTGGATAGAGCCTCTAGGGCGTCGAGGGCATTTCTTGCGCATCGTAATGTTTGATAACTGTGAGCCGAAAGATATGTGTTGGCACTTTCTTCTTGTACTGTCGTGGCTTCCTCCCTCGTTTTTTGCTTTCCGTTTTCGACCGCGCGGCATGTTGGCCAATGAGGAATACTAACCGAGCGGGCTGAGTAGCCGGTAGCCACCAATCCATAATATTGGCTGTCAGTAATCACATTGCGCGGGCATAACAAAAAGAATTCCCGCTATATAATGGTGCGTTTTGATTGGATAATTTTACTGTCGGATACAGCATAACGCCGGATATGACTAATGTTTCAGGGTATGCTCAGCAGTATTCGGCTTGCGAGGTATGTACAACACTGTAGTAGACTGGAAATTGAGAAATTTGTGAATAAGCTCAATGCAATCTCGTCTTCCGACTATGTCTTGTGTCTGTGACGTCAGCAAATCAAGCTCACGACTATGTGGAGGTAGTCAGTCGTAAGGCAAGGCATGTTCGACAGAATGTTTACCCCATAGAATGCTCCAAAAAGCCTCATATTTTTTTCTCAAATTATACCTCCAATATCCAGATAAAATAAAATTTTAATGGCCTTTTACTTCTTCCCTCGTCGATTTCATCTCGCACTCGATGATGAGTCAGAGGCGGCGCTATTATCGAAGCTGATGACCAGTGTACCTAATCATATTTCTACAAGATATCAAGCTGGTTATACGTTATGAGGTTATTGTTTGCAGGATATGCCAAATTTGTCGTAATAGCTTTAGCTGATATATAATTAATGATGACAACAATGATAAAAAGTGCCAGGAAGAGCTCAGTACAGATGGTATGATTTTTTAACGAAGTTCAAGTCTGAAGTGCTCCTATATTTTAGCTTCTCGCCAGGTTCTTGTCTGATCGTTGCCACCGCCTCTTACCATTTGCTGCGGTTATCATGGTGATGTGGAGTGCATGAGCCCTTTTTGATTGAGTGCGCTGAATGTCTAGAATGCGTTCCAAGCAACACCTTTTCTTCGAAGGCCCAAAAAAAGTGGAACAAAGTTGGAAAGGCTGAATAATAAGAAAATACTCGGAAATATCGTGGAATGATCTGCAACCATCAATGATAAAGAAATATCAAAAACAGTATCCCGATCATGGGCTCTATATCGCTGACAAGAAAGAACGATACGACGATAATCTTATAAATTTGCTGAGAAAGCATTATCGATGTATAACGACAAGCCAAGAGAGAAAATTTAGCAAGATCTTCTCATTATCATTCCCGATGTACAGCTTCAATTCTGTTGACAAGATATTTAGCTGCCCGATTGATCGTGTCATTATCTATTGCTCGTGACCTATAGTGGCCGTATGTTATGCTACTTAGCTATTCTCTACGATTAAGCGCCCGGATGCAGGCAATCCAATCTGGTAGGGGCAAACAGCTTCATGCAATGACGTAGCGTACTATAGTGCAAGAATGAATAAATGGAAGGTGGTGAGATAATAGATTGGATACACGAGCATTCTCTCACGTGTTATCATAAAGCACGACGGAGTTAGCAACAGAGGTCGTACGCATTGCAAGTTACACCGTTTTTGTAGACTTTCCATCTCTCCAGCTTAAAATTCAGTTCGTGTAACGAGCGATGAAATTAGATTAGAGCGCGCAGTCGATGGACACTGGAAACTTCGAAAGAGAGAGTCATGCAGCAAAATTTACTGGAACTGATCGGGTAGGGACGGCTTCTTTGCAAGGACTTGCGCTGAAGCCAACAATTCACTTTCACTTTATCGTCTTGCTTTATCTACTTGCGATACCTCCATACTTTTCGACATCATCTTTCCTGAACAATATCTTTAGATAAATTGAATGCTTTTCAAAATTCTGATCAATACATCCACCGCTCAAGTTTCTGCCGCATTTGAGAATACAAGCTATGCAAATCAAGGCTTCATATGTATACGACTCAAGTAATATCAATTACGACAATATTGAACCTCAAAAGGCTATTTGCTCACTTTTATTACAGTGGAAGGCGTAACATATTAAGTGCTGATACTGAGCAGTGCATTATTATTGCACAAGCAGCACCTATCAAATAAATTAGAAAATAAGACTCATTTTACAGGACATTTTCTACTCAGTCCTGTATACACTACCTTCGTCATGTCCAAAATTAAGACGCGAGATTAGGTAGAGAGTTAAGCGATCACTCAGTAAACATGCGCCGCTTCATGTCCTTCTTTGACACACAATTCGAACTCTGTTAACCAAAAAGTCCATTTTTTCTCGCTTTCCTCTGTTCCAAGAGCAGAAGTACGTACCAAACAATTAGAAAGCCAAACTCTCGCTAATACACGTTGATTCACAAGCGAAAAGGAACCGATATATAGGCAAAATAACCGGGAAAAAATCGATCGCTTGTTTGGCTGAAATCATCACTTTGTTGTTCAACATCAGCAAGAGGTTCTTTTTGCCAAAAGTAGACTGCACTTGAGCAGAAGTAGGTAGATGAAAAAGTAAAATATATTCTCTACTTGTTAACCTAGTAGAACATGCATGCGCTAGAGAGCCTGAGATTTATCCGCCTGCGAAGCGGGGTAGTGCGGGCGCACATGACCTGTGACAGACAAATCTGGTCATTAGCTCACCGCTGAAACTTACAGATTCTAACACTCCTCGTCGACCGTCCTATGCATGAGCTTCAAGTTGAACATGTCATGTAGTTCAGCAATCCGTGGTGCGGGTAGGGCCTTCGTCAATAAATCTGCAATCATCTCACCAGACTTCACGAAAATTGGCTGAACAACTTGGGCATGAGCGTAGTGGCAGATAAACTTGAAACGAATATCCACGAGCTTGGCACTTGCCGTTCTCTTCTCGCTTTCCATTTGGTTGATCGCCGCTTGATTGTACATCTTCAATTTCATCGGCTCAGCAATCTTGATACCTAGCTCTTGAAATAATTGTCTTAGTCCCAACAATTCACGACCAGCCTGTGAAGCCGCAATGAATTCGGCTTCCATTGTGCTTAGTGACACCCCAGTCTATTTCTTGCACAGCCACAAAACCGCAGCACCATCTATCATCACCACACATCCCGGCACAGACTTACGGTCAGACTTGTCAGCCGCGAAATTTGCGTCGCTCCACTTTTCAATCTTGACATCATCAGACGATACTACAACGCCACCTATCCGCAACATTAACATCTAGGTCCCGTTCTAGTAACTTAAAATACGCTTCGCCATCTTCCAGTCGTCCATAGTAGGCTTATGCGTTTGTCGAGTCGCCCTGTGTATCTGGTCTCGTACAGCGTGCAATCCAGAGTAACCTTCCCACCAGAGACTGAAAATCCTTTACGCTTGCATTGCCATTCGCGGCCGTCACAGGTAGGTATTCTGGTTCTTGGGAGTTGCAGTAATTGAACTATTTAACAATCGGAGCTCGTACTCCGTTTGCTGTCTCCAGTTCATATTCTTTGAGAAGTAGACCGATGGACACTTCTTGGCTCAAACCGTATCCAGCTTTCTCATCCCGCGAAATTCGAAGACCAAAAAACTTATTTACCACTTCCATATCCTTAATTTCCAGTGCTGAAATCTCTTAAAAAATTGTCGACTGCATCCCTGGATGTTTCTGTGACAAGAAGGTCGTCAACGTAGACTCCTACAATGGTGAGCTCGTCTTTGCCCTTCTTAAAGTATAGATACATATTCGTCGTGCATGGAGTAAAACCGGCCTCGAACAATCTCGAGTGCAATAGCTTTCGCCAGAGTCTACCAGCCGGTTTCAAACCTTACAATGATTTCTTCAGTAGTGAGGCCAGCTTACTTGAGTTGTTCCCACCATATCTGTTTATATCAATCTTCATTCCTTTTGGAAGCCTCATGTAAACTTCCAAATGCGGTTCCTTTTCTGCTTTGACATATGCATTGGGCACATCTCCATGAAGTGCCGACACGTTCCATCGTCGTGAATAAAACCAGTATCACCTTGACTGTGCTGAGCTCCATCACTGCAGCAAATGTCAGTGTGTAGTCGACACCGAAAAGTTGTTCGTTCCCGCGTGCGACGAGTCGATCCTTGTATCGCTCGATGTCACCATTCGCATCCGTCTTGGTTTCAAAAACCCACTTGTTGTGCAAAACATGGGAAGAGGTAGGTGGTATCATCACCTCCCACAATCCGTTTTCTTCGAAAGCCTTTAACTCTTCCGATACAGCATTCATCCATTTATGCTTTCCTTGACTCATCATTGCTTCACCGTAGTTCTTCGATTCCAATTCACACACGGCATTCACGACACCTCGGATGCTCTTATCTTCGACAGTATCAGTCTTAGCATTTTATCTTGACCGGGTGAGGTATCGATCACGCTTCCACTCAGACGGTAGATTCTGTTTCCTGTTTGAACTCTTCAATGCGCTTTTCTCTGGTCGAAGAGATCGTGTTTGTCACGTTTCCTTGGTCACCCATATCGTCGAGCTCCTCCTGAATGACGAATCCTTTCGAAAATCTCAATAGTTGAGCGTTCTGATTGTCATGTAACGTTTCCACATTCCGAACAGGCTGGGTGATCATCACGATTCGATCCTACGGAATATAGACTCTATATCCTTCATCTCATCGCTTTTTCCAACTATTAGAGCAGGCTTCCCACGTTCGCCTACGGACTTGTTTTTTGAATATTTGTGCACTGTACATGGCTAGCCAAACACCACAATGTCACTCAGGACCAGTTTCCTTCTGGTGAGTATCTCGATAGGAGACACGTGCCTTAAACACCTTTAGTAGGATTCTGTTCAGAGTGTAAACTGCATGCTCGGCAGCATCATCCCAAAATTCAAAGGCAAATCACTAGCAAAAACCGTGCTGCGTACCATATTCATTATTGCTCGGTGGATACGCTCAGCTTTACCATTGCTGTCCTGGTTATTCGGTTCACTCGCTTAACGTAAAAATACAGTTGTTTTACAGAACACGTCTAGTGTCTTGTACTCTCCACCTATATCAGTACGTAAGACGTGAATTCGACTATTAAATTGTCACTCAAACGCAGCCAAAAAATGTTTTGGACTTCATGGCAGCGCCGTCTTTAGTTTACGCTAGAAAAACAGGGCAATACTTGGATCGCTGGTGGATAAAGTTTACTAGGTATCGATTGCCAAGACGGTCACGCGGAGTCATCGGAACCTTTAGGTCAGAGCAAGTTACTCCTCCAATGAAATCAATTGGCGAGTTTTTGCCGGTGTCTTTGTTTGATTGTACGTTTTTGGTTTGTTTCCCTTGAGCGCAAGCTCAACAGGATTCTCGCTTAGTATCGGTGAGTTGGATACCAGAAGCAGGGTCTCGGGACATCTTGATAATCTAGTCATAGCATAAATGACCCAGACGTCGATGAAATACAATTTATGCGCCACACTGAACATTCAAATCGGATTCATGTTTAGATTTGGCCAGCACTGTCATGATCCCATCCATAGTAGATCCACATCCACGAAATTTGTCATCGTATACATTAATGAAAAGCACGTTGTTCCCAAAATCAGCATCCAAGACTGCCACGCCTCCTGTGGAGGAAACCAAAACACGCCTTCCTTCGCGATATTCAAGTACACAACCCTTCTGTTCGAGCTTACCATAAGGAAAATATTCCGCTCTAGGTTTTCGGCGTACTGATCATCGAGAAGCCGAACGGTTTTCCGAACACCCAGCGCCTTGACCGTGATCACCACGCTTCCTTGCTTCGTGATCCGAAGTGGCTCTCCATCGGATGCAGCCGTCAGACATTCGCTGTTGAAGTCAACAGTGTTGAAGAAAGTCGGATAAGATCAGAACATTAATAGCGCGGAAAGGTGAGATAAGAAATAGGCTAGTAATAGTATGGAGTAGTGATATAGAGAATTTGGTATAGGCGTAGATTATCGATTTGAGAACTAAGGACCTAGAAATATATTCACTTTTCAATTTGACAACAACATACGTCTGCTCAAGCGCAATATACTTTAAACAGTTATGGGCTCAATGGATCGAATTGCTGATGTGGTCGACAGTAGCGAAAGAGGCACTGCCCACATCCATGAAGAAAAGTCCGAGGTATCGGAGGCGGCACTGGTCAAGTTGCTCGCAATCCGGATAAGCGAACCAGCACCAAAAGGAATCGGCGGAATCAAGCGTTTTTGATTCCATTCTGGGAGTTGGAGCAACGATGATTCTCCAGGCTTTCGAGTGTAAACCTTCTCCCAAAAGATCTCTAAATCTATCGCCAGCAACCTACTTTGATGCTCGGCGTCCGGCTCAGGTTGCTGGCAACTATAAATTGGGTCAGGCACCTGAACTGGGTGTTTTATGGCACCATCTGCTGAACTATCAATACCCAGGTAGTGGTATACAAAATCCTGGCTTTGTACACCCCGGGCGTCAAATTGAAGGAGTGCCAGAAGGTCAGCAAATAAGGTTGGCTCTTCGCCAGTTGATGGCGAAGAGATTTATCATGGGCTTGGAAGTGGATTTCTAGAATTGGGAAAGGAGTTTGTACGAAAAATCAGTTTCTCTGAGCGTGCGTCTATATACTCGTGGCCTGAAGATATCAAGGTCGATGTCCTCGGCCAACACCTTGTGGGTACGGCGCAAAAGTATTACCGCCGACAGGTGGAATGTTGGTGGTCAGAGAACCAAACCTTGGAGCATGCAATGCAAAGGTTACTACAGCCCTCTTCCACCAAGATTACATCAGACCATAGCATGAAGTTGTTCACGGCGCCAAAGGCTGTACATTGGAGGTGGACAGATCATTTTCTGTATCTGAAAGCCGTAAGCTATGCTTGCGGAGGTGCTGACAACCTTGGTTTGGAAAAAATTGTCCACTATGCGAATCCATCAGCGAGGATCATGATGTTGTCCCAGCTAGACATCCATCGTATGGATTGTTTTCGGCAAGCGGAATAGTTGTGCCCGTTTGCACACTCTACGGTGATCGAGGCGCGCACGAATCATTTCGGTCGCGACCTTATGAATGCTGTGCACCGAAAAAAGATCTCCAATAGTAAAGAAAAAATTGTTGTACTCAAATTGGAAAGTAAATATATGTTTAGGTCCTTAGTTCTCAAATGAATAATCTAAGGCTATACCAAATTCTCTATATCACTACTCCATACTATTACTAACCTATTTCTTATCTCACCTTTCCGCGCTATTAATATTCTGATCTTATCCGATTCTTCTCATCTTATCCGACTTTCTTCAACACTCCCCCTCGACCCACAATTTTTGATATTTGCTAGACGAACCAAATCCTGAAATTCGTTTGTCGAAATAGGCTTCGTCAAAAAATCGGCAAGCTGATTTTTGGAGTCGATATACTCGATCACAATTTTTCCACTCATTATATTATCATGAATGAAATGATAACCGATGTCAATATGTTTTGTTCTGATTTGATATCCATCGTTTTTCGCGATTGCGATGACACTTTGATTGTCCTCAAATCTTTGATCTGTTGCGGAATCTTTGCCTTCAGCTCACATAATAAGCTTTTCAGCCATAAAACTTCCTGCATACAAAGTAATAGAGCGATATACTGTGCCTCATCCGTACTAAGCGCTACACTTTGCTGAATCTTTGATTTGAAAATAACTGGGGCACCATTTATCATAACCATGATTCCAGATACAGATCTTCTCGATTCCTTGTTATTCGCCCAATCTGCGTCACTGTATGCACAAAGACATAAATCTTTGTCACTGCCGGTGTGATATTACTCCCATGTCGCTAGTTGACTTCAAGTAACGCAGGACCCTTCTCGCTGCCTTCCAATGCTCTTCAGTAAGCCGTTCCAATGTCGACTTAGTTGACCAATTAAAAACGCGATATCTGGTCTTGTTCCATTCGAAATATACAAGAGTGAGCCAACCAAGGAGCGATAAGGTCGAAACTTCATTTTTTCACCTTCTTTTTCGATTGTCGATAAAAGTTGGCCTTAAACATTTGGGTTCCGAACGAGCTTGGCGTTCACTTGGTTGAACTTTTCGGCCATTCTATTGATGGTTGAAGTTTGACAGATTTTCATTGAACGTTGCTCTTGGTCATAATCGACTTGAATGCCGAGCATAAATTTTGCTTTTCCGAGATCCTTCAGCTTGAACTTTCTGGACAATTTGTCGGAAATCGCTTTTATCTCCTCCAATGTCTTTGCACCTATGAACATGTCGTCCACATATAAGGCGATATAAACCACCGAATTCCCTCGTTGCCGAAAAAATATGCAGGAGTCTGTTCTGCAGTGTCGAAAACGCATATTCAAAAACACTTTTGAAATTGTCTTGAACCATGTTGCTGCACCTTGCTTCGAGCCATATAAGCTTCGCTTCAAAAGAAAAACTTCATTAACCTGAGCTTGAACACCTCGGGGTGGATAAATGTAGACTTCTTCCTCCAGATGTCCATTGAGAAACGCGGTGTCGACATCATATTGCTGAATATGAAATCTTTGGTGACAGCAAGCCGACAGGTAAACTCGAATGGAAGTCATGTTTGCAACTGGCGCATAAGCGTGGATATAATACATTCATATTTTTGTCGGTACCCCAAAGCGACAAGTCTTGCCTTGTTCTTCTCAACTTCACCAAATTCATTTCGCTGCAGAGTGAAAACCCATTTTGTTCCAATAACCTTCATACTTGCTGTCTTCAAAGTCAGTATCCAGGTCTCTTTTTCCTTGAGTGCTTGGAGCTCTTGTTGAATCGCCTTTCACCATTCATCTGAATCGGAAGAACGCATTGCCTCTTTTTACGTTGATGGAAGATCCAACGCTGCATTCGCCTGTTCTTGTTCAATGCGAAACCTTTTCTGTGGTCGAGTTTCTTCTATGTCCACTGGAACAATAGCATCCGAAAATTCGTATGGCGTGATTGAATGAGACGGCTCACTTTCGAAATGATGATTGGGCCCAGATGGTGCGAATGTCGGAGAACCAGTAAAACCATCCAATCTCCCCGCGGGAACAATCTCCATTTCTGTGTTGATATCCGTGTTGACATCATCTTCACCTGCATGTGCATCCTAGTCGTCAAACTCTTCATCGATGTTATGCTGTCTTTCCAGAGACATGTCTTCCTGCTCATAGTGCTGGTTTTTCATAGAATTCATTTGGTCCATGGGTTTGTCGCAGCATACAACATCGACATATTTAGGGTTGAAGTTCTTGAAATTTAGCTGAACGCGTCGTTTCCAGACGAAGGGTTTCCATATTCCATACACGATACCCTTTGATATTTTCGAAACAGCCCATAAACATACATTTGTAAGCTTTTCTGACGAATTTGGATCTCTTGGATTGTCGATAAGTGGATAACCTTGAGCTCCAAACACTTTAAAGTGCGCGACGCTTGGCTTCCGACCGAAACATACTTCAAATGGAGTTCTGAATTTATATGCGGCACAGGATACTGTGTTGGTCACGTACAAAACTGGGTTCATAGTTTCCGCCCACAATTTTTCCTCTACTTGCATATGTGACAACATGCAGCTCGCACGTTCTGTAAGTGTCCGATTCATTCATTCTGCGAGTCCGTTCTGTTGTGGTGAATATGGAACTGTGGTTTGATCTATGATTCTGGAATTTCTGCAGAAGTTCGCAAATTGCTCGTTGATGTATTCCCCACCATTGTCAGAGCGCAAACACTTGATCCTTTTTCCGAACTGATGTCGACAAATGCTTTGAATTCTGTAAATCTCCTAAAAACTTCACTCTTGGTCTGGATGAAATAGGCATGGATGAATTTGGAGAAATCATCGATGAAAGTGACCATGTACTTCGCGCCACCTTGAGACTTCACTCGCATGGGTCCAGTGACATCACTGTGAACCACTTCCAAATGGCCTTTGTCGTCACCTTTCCATATGCGGATGATCCAAATGGCTGAACAGATCACTTTCCGCTCATGCACCCTTTCCAGATCTCGGATTCTTCGTAATGCATTCCCGATTTTGCCTTCATATTGAGCCCAGTGACATAATTCTTCATGCTTCCCATTCTCTCGGTCGAAATATGATCGAACCTTGCATGCCAATTTGATTCGTCTACCGGAATATCTTCATGCTGACCTGCCCTTCCACCGAAATGTGCGACTTCAAGTGTTTCGCATTCAAGAAGGAAAAGATTTCCAATAAGTTGAATTTCCACAATGCTTCGAACGTCAGTTTTGATTTCACTGGTAAGCTTCCGAAATACAACTTGAAGTCCTTTTTCAGCCAGCGTAGAGACGGAAAGTAACTTTTGATCGAGACCGGGAACGTACAAAACATCATCGATTCTGATATTTCGGTTATTCTTGAGTCGTGCAAAGATGGTTCTGACTCCTACTGCATCAACCTTGCTTCCATTGGCAACAAATATCGGTATCTTTTTCTTCAATGCTTGTAAGTCGGTATATTCACTTTTGTTGGGACACATGTGGCTGCTTGCGCCACTGTCCACAATCAATCCCCTTGAGATACTTGAAAAGTGGTGAATGCATGGGCTTCTTCGCTGTCGACCTTGTTACTTTTCCAACAATACGCTTGTGTCGCAATAAAGTCAGCAAATCAGATCACTTCAAATCAGTTCCACCAATCAAAGAAGAATATTCGAAGTCAAGAAGAACTGTAAAGTATGGTCAATCTATTCCATCAATCAGAAGTGTTCGAGTGAAACGTGGATGACAATGCGCAAAGATAGGGCTTAGACCAGTAACAACAAGTAAGGACCCTAAATATATATCACTTTTCATTTCTCCACTCATTCATCAAATCACAAAAGCTTGTTTGTGCCGATACTTGTTGCACCGGAAACACTTCCCCTCGAAGTTCGGTATGTTCCTGTTCGGCCCAATTGCTCGACCTTTACTTTGACGCTTGTACTGCGCTTTGAGTGCCATGCCATGCTTTCCTTAGCACTGATGCTTTCTGATTCGCGAAGAAGCATTTCCTTCGCTTGAAACATGTCCATCCCTGGGACATTTTCCATGATCTTGATAATCTGGTCGAAATCTTCTGACATGCTTCCAAGTAGTACCACAAGCTGCTCATCCAAGGCGATGAATGCTCCAATTGCTTGCGTTGACACGCACAATTCGTCGAACCTCAAAAAACGATCCATAACGCTTCCACCCTTCTTCATCTTGAACTCATGTAACTCCCGCTTCTTCTGGATAATGTTGTGCAAGGACCGCCTCAAGAAAAATTTCTTCAAAATGTCCCATGATTGAGCAGCACTACATGCTGATGTAACCATAGACTGCAAGTTGGGGCTGATCATGGTGGAATTGATCGCAAACGCCTTCATGTCATTGACCTTCGAATTCGACGCATTGGACTCATCCTCGCTCGGAGTTTTCACCGGGTTAATATGGTTCAGCAACCCCTTTCGCATCAGCTACATTCGAGCGCTGAATTCCCAGCTGAAATAATTGTCTTCTCCCAACATATCCATTTTTGATAAAGTTCGTAGCTTTGAGAAACACAAGAGTTGTGGCTATAAGCAGTTGTTGTCAGATTGGAAAGTGAATATATTCATAGGTCCTTAGTTCCCAATTAGATGATCTAAGCCTAAACCAAATTCTCTATATCGCTACTGCATACTATTAGTAACCGTTTTCTTATCTCACCTTTCTGCGCTATCAATGTTCTGATCTTATCGGACTGTGCTTATCTTTTCCGACTATTCTGATCTTATCCGAATGTTCTCAGTGTAATGTTACCAACTATAAGTAGCCTTACTCACTGCAGGCTTTCTTTAACAGTCCCATTTGATTTTCAACGTAAGAGGGCGATATAAAGCAATTTTCTTTGTCGCAGCCATAAACCTCGGCTTGCAGTTCTTTGTTTTCAATGTAACAGTCCACGCAAGTAGTTGTGTAGAGCATAGCAGCTGCTTTGTTCATCAAAAGTTTGGGAGTAGTACTGCTTCCGTAATAGTGAAAATAAGCTCATAAATTGATGGCTTATCTAATAATCGCTGTGCTGTCCATTCCAGATGTACGCAATGAAGATCATTTACAGTGACACAAGAGTGTGGTTCATATACGTTTGCACGCTTGGTTTGTCTAATGCAAAAGATGGCTCCTTCTAGGAAGATAGAAGGTATAGACGTACTTCTGATCGGATTCATTTATCTCTTCACCAAAGGTTTTGAGCAGCGGTGCATGAAGCAACCGGAGGCTTTTTCTTGGCTTCTGGGTGAACGAAGGCGATATCGGAACAAAATCACGTGAGATTTTAAAGCGGAAAGTATCGAATGTATGGCTTTTCTAAGACCACCTTTTGTAGATTGACAAGAAGGTAAAAATCAAGGCGCAGCAGGATGAGAAATGCTTCCAAGAACTTTCAATTCGGTCTTGTGAGGGAGCATTTTGGAACGAAACGTCGATCAAATCGATGATAGCGTTGATTTGGAATCAACTACTACAAATGAGAAAAATTCGAGCCGAAGCTACTCACGACTCAGAAAGATTCATATTAAAAGAGTAGAACTTAAACCTCAAGCTTG
This sequence comes from Albugo laibachii, assembly GCA_902706625.1. Lineage (NCBI taxonomy): Eukaryota > Oomycota > Peronosporomycetes > Albuginales > Albuginaceae > Albugo > Albugo laibachii. Next base: position 123,010 of record CACSLJ010000031.1, on the reverse strand, counting down.
AACTATTATTGTTAACCGACAGAGGAGCGATATTCAGGAAAGCTACTCAATCGAGAGTCTATACTTTTGTTTCGAGTTGATGAGATGACTTTCGTATTCCTGGACTGATACTAATAGATAGGAACGCAGGACAGATTTTATGTTATTTAGCCATGTAGATAAAGTTCCACGGATCAATACGTCAGCTTTGCAGATCACCGGATCACATTGATCAACCACACACAAGAAGGATATTGACGAAGTTGTATCTGGTATATGGGTGAATCAAATCCAATATCGTGGCACTAAATCGTCAAAAAGGTGAAGCCATTTTGCATACTTTCGATGTAACGTACGACAGCAGTTTCTGGCCACAATCACTATCTGTCTGAAGAAAAAAAACCGCCAATTTCCAGCTAGTTTTATAGCACTTCGTAGCCGCTCTCAGGTATGCAAAGTGATACAGGTCAGCTCCCGCCTGATAAAAAATAAAACGTAAGGCTGGAGCTTAACAAATTCACTGTACTAGATACCAAATAAGACTTATAGCGATAAAGATCTTCTTGGTGACATCGCTGAGCGCAAATTCGGTGCAAAGATTGTGGACTTAGTGGCCATGTGGAAGATTCCTGATGACTCCCTCCACGGACTAATTAAATTAGCAGAAGAGCACGCAGAAGAAAAGGATCGGTCCTTGATTAGGCGACGCTAACTGAGCACCTTCTTTATCGGTCATGACTATCTTTCCTGTTGCAAGCATGGAGCTGTACATCTGCTCTTTCAAAATAGTTTACACCGCGCGGAATACTGCAACGTCTAGTGGCTGATAAAGTTGGCTGGCGTTTGGCTAGAGCTGCACCAGGCTTGCACCACACGTGGCCGCCACTGGGTCAATCGATGCATCAATGTGGCTGAATGTTCCGTCAAACACAAAGATCATACGCTGCTTGATCGGCAACAAGACCACGACTGCAAACGCTACGATGTATTCTCTCATGATATTGCTGGTTATGAAACCAGCTTCTGAGGTCGTGGTTGTGCGCCGGAGATGTTACACGCATCGAGAACGTCTCGGTTTAATCGCTTCCCCGTTACGATGAATGCCGTGGCATAACGAAGCCATCAGCATACACGCACGCTACCAAGGTGAGTTGAATACCTGGTCCAACAGTCTTAGACCATACGTTCTATGAGCTACAAACCGCAATGACGTTCCTCGTTTTAGCTTATGCACGAAACCCGTCTCGTCCAAGTCGAAGATGCGACTTGAAACGGCGTTCTCCTCAATGATCGCGCGCACGACGTCTGGAAAAATTAAGCACCGCATCATACTCAACGCCGTTGCGAGCGCTTTTGATGATCTGCGCGTTTCCGATGGCAAGCTTCGACAAACTCTGATAAAATCGGTCGCACCACCGCGACCGCTCGTCCCAGCACGCGTTGTCGGTCCGTAGAGAGCCGCTTACATATGTTATCTCTTATTCATGAGAAAATCGCCGCTGGAGTGAATCGTTTGCGCTACATCTCGATTACCCAATCAGGAAGGTCTTTTTTCGAGTGCGTTGCCGAGGGAAGAGAGATCAATAAAATATTGTAGCTGGCTTCGAGGAGGCAGGGAGCTGGCCGCTTTCTCTCCCCATGATGTTAAGACGTCTTAAAAACTTCAATGAAAACGGTTCCAAGACACAGCAACTCTCGCCATCATGGCTCGTCACGTAGCGGGTTATTCGGAGCAAGATTTTGGTTTTGCCCCCTGCTACCGACAAGAAAGGCCCGTAAGACAGTCGATGTCAAGAGGCGTCTCTTGACCCAGGAAGACCTGCGCAACGATTAGTGTCTTGCTTGCTGTGGTAGAGGGGTACGCTGAAACTGGAACCACAAACCAGGCAGTACCCCGCATCCTAGTGCACTGGATTTGCTGATGTCGACACACGATCTATAACTTACTATAACTACCCCCTTAAGTATTGTAAGTTATGCACTTTTGTGTCTTTTTGCCCGGTGTACATTAAGTTGCCTAATTAGAGGTCTTGATTGCTTGAAATAGAAGAGCGACCAAATACCGATGCAACAACTTCCAAATCGGCTCTTTTGCACATGTAGAACGATGTCAATAAAGTGTCAATAAGGTTTATTTGTCATCAGATGATTAGAAAAGAACGTGTTGATTACTTAACAAACTTCCATTTTGCCATTGGAGGACAATTGGCCGAGTTCTGGTCAAACCTGCTGCCGTACGTTCACCTTAAACCATGCTTTTTCAAGTATTACAAGCATTTATTCTGACTATGCTGGTAAATTGCTTGTCATTTCGTCAGCCATTTGGCTTAAAAAGGGCGAGGATCCTGAATTTAACAAAGATGTAAATTTTGCTAGATTCTTTCTTCTCTAACCAATATCAGCTTTCGAGTAAATGGTGAATTCTATAGAATGCAATAGCTTTTCGCTGTATAAACAATCGTTGCGCAAACCTACCATTTCTTGACACTGGATTCATCATGCTGCTGTTCCTGCTCTCAATGATTCTCGACCTACTGTTAAATAATCCTAAATCAAATACATGGTAGGCCAGGACTTGAATTTATCTTGCATTGTCGATAATATACCTAGAATGCGCATATTTGATGACTGAAAAATAATCTTGGATTTGTCAATAAGCAATGGTATGACATAAGCTTGTATGTTTGACGAATTCTAATCGACAAGATAGACGTCAACGCAGACTTGGAACACTCACCTTTTTCGATTTAAAAGCGGCATGAGGCTAAAATCGTGAGCAGGTGATGGTCACGAAAGTATGTCGAAGAGACTTTACTACCATTCCCAGATTGTTTTCGTGTAAGTTGATGCTTCATCAGATACTGTTGAGCAGGAGACATCTGTTCCTGCCGAAAGCGTCGTGCATCAGCAAGCTATTTTCTAGGGAATCACGCAGTGGGTGGATCGCCAAGCACTTTGACGCCCATTGTCGATTAGAATACTCACAACAACGGTAAGTAGGATGCTTCTTCCTTCAATGAAACGGTTCGCGTTGCTTCACCTGTCATTTTTTCAGTACGTAACATACTGGTCAGGATCTCCAGCCGCGAATCATGCGTACGTGATGGAAAGCTGTGGCTTTGACCCATATACTCTGTGCTTTCCAGGAAGTAATTCTTCTAATGTATGAAATGTCGTATGGGCCAGTAATATTCTTAAGGTTAACATCCATGAAATGTACGTACGGTCTCAAGTATAGCAATACAATCTGTTTGTTTGAAGCACAACGCGGGACAGAAGAATACAAAACCGTGGCAGTACAATCGTTCCCATTGCGAGCATTTTTGATCAGTGCGTTATGAATTAAAGATTGAGAGTCGTTCTATATCACTCACTTTCCTTCTACATCACTCACCTTCTTTAATTTGATTGGCTAAATAATTTAATATCACTCACGTCGTTAATTATACCTATCGAAGCAGACTTCCGGTGTAGAAAGCATTGTTTCGTTTCTTTGTTACACGTCCTCTATCTTCCTTTAATAAAATTCTGCTGTGATATCGAAACTGAGAGGTCGTACGCGCATTCTGCAACTTCGTGCATTGTGACCTGATCCTCGGCAGACGTGACGCGATGATTGGTCTTGCGTACTATTGCTTCGATTCTTCTTTTTGGGTTCGCACAGAGAGCGGGAAATCACAAATCTGCAGCTAGGCCCAATGTATGCTTCAGTAGCTGGCAAGGTATCAGTTGCTGATTTTCGTTGTGGTCAGAAGCAGTATAATCGCAGAGGTGAGCGCCTTGGTGAATGCCTTCGGCATTTGCGCTCAGCCAGGTGTTATCCCTGCTCGCATAACTTCTGCATGCGTGGAAACGACCCTCTCAAAATTGCCGATTTTAATCAGCACTGGTGGCTACAGTCTTTGGTCACATTATCTGAACCAAGGGTAGCAGTCTGAATGGCTGATGCCTTTGGAGAATTCCTGAGAAGTATGAGGGAGAAGATTCGTGGCATCGAAATAAGATTATGCTTGAACATGTTCTTGCTTTGCCATCCGTGGAGGCAATACATGGTACATTGTACGTGCAAGGGCGTGGAAGGCCGTTTGGATCACCTGGGCGGCTTCCTTTAGAATTCGAGCATATTTCTTCAGCCTTGGCAGTAAAGGCAGAGGCAGGGATACCTACACATAGACGGTATGGAGTATGCGGAGGATCAGGTCACAATGCACGAAGTTGCAGAATGCGCGTACGACCTCTCAGTTTCGATATCACAGCAGAATTTAGCAAAGGAAGATAGAAGACATGCAACAAAGAAAAGAAACAGAGCTTTCTACACCTAAAGTCAATATTCTGTGCTTTGGAGAGTATGATTAACGACGAGAGTGATATGAACTTATTTAGCCAATCAGATTAAAGAAGGTGAGTGATATGGAATGATTCTCTACAGATTTCTATTTGGTATTGAATATACTGACTACTCTTACTTTGCTTCATGTATGAATCGGCATCTCTGTTTGCGCATTTGCATACTGAGGGAAACATTTTGATGATAGTTTTTCTCGTATTGTTAACACCTTGTGAAGGTCTATTGCATCGGCTTTGCACCTAATCTCTAAGGTCAATCTCAATATAATTCTACGGGGATTTTCTAAAGAAAATTCAATGTATGTTTTTGCGAGGTCTTAAGACCTTCAACTCGGCAAAAAGTGTCAGAAATTAAGTGTGACAGATGATCTCGGAAACTATGCTTCTTATATATACTTTATGATTTGCTCTCTAGTACGCAAATGACATTCACACCGTACTTAGTGAGAAGTAACGTCGATCAATCAGCAGCCTCTGTCCACGCCGTTTACAGCGCTCTCTTCACTTGCCGCAAAAATTTCTACTCACGCATCGTAGTCCACCAAGTCTTCGGCCTTCAACCATGTTTCCCCTGGGTGAAAGCAGAAGACCTGAGCTTCCATCATGGCGTCAAAACCGGGCCAAAACCGACCGATAGGTCAGTACGGGACAAGTACCGGGCAACGAACCCACAATGTGGTCGTTATATCTCAAGCGATTCCACATTTTTTCAAGCCTTGACCGAAGCATACGACAACAATGCTTCTGAGGCCGTAATTCGATCCTTGGCCCTCAGTGAAGTGGTCATATCAGCAGTCGCCCCCAGCCTTAAGGTCGAGTGATTCGACCCTGCTCCGAAGCTGACCAAGATTTTTGGCTTGTAGGATGTCCTAGCTTCATTGCACAGGGAGAATCAAATGGACGTTTGGACGGCGTCCCTCCCGCACGTATGCGACTTTGTATTTGTCCGTGTAAGTGGCATCAAATTTCACTGTAATGATCGTGACATTGCCATCAAGCTAGGTGGATCATCCATCCGTTGCTTGGGGAAGCAACTACAAATCCAGCCATACCGACAGTATGAAGAATGGTATTACATCGATCTCAGAAACATGCCGATCGGTGTGGGAAACATCGAGATTTTTGACTACTTCAAAAGACTCAACTTGCAGTTTGGTATTGCGACGATGTCCATCAAGGACCACTTCAATCACGGGATCGCACGATATGGTTTCGCAAGCTCCCGCGGCATTATTCTCGTCGACCGACCAACCATTACGGGAGATTTTCCCCTGGTCATGAACATCCTGTGTTTGTACATCACAAACATAGGGCTCTCAATAAAGTCACCCCATCTTCTGATGCGGCCAAACAGGTGTCGAAACAAACATCGATGAAAGCTCATTCCAAGCGTGTCAATCTGGACGAAGCTGCAGTGGCAGCAAAGCAAGCAAGTGATACTACGGCTGAGGAACCAGTCACGATACTTCACCCTCTATCTCCCGCCTCATACGCCGGATGGACGTACGTCACTAACAAGATGGCGTGCAAGAAACCTCCAGTGATTTCAGAAGCAACAACGATTTCATGCACAGAGATTCAACGCAGAAATTGTGGATCGTTCATGTTTCCGGTGCACCAACACAATATCAACTTGCGTTTAATCCATTGGAGGATGACAATGAAGGCAATTCTCTTACTTGCGAGGTTACGGTGGGCAATACCAATGTAACAGGTAACCCGTTGTACCCACGGAAACAGTGTCCCGCACGTTGGAACAACACTGCATGCTCACTCATCCCACAACCATATCGAGGCGTTCAAGTGTGAGAAAAAAAATAAAAAAAAACAACAGGTCCTCTACACGAAGCAGATCGACCCAGAAACCAGGCTCGCCATGCTGGCGGCTCAACCTACCGTCATTGCACCAGCTCTATTGCACCCTTCACATCGGATGGAGGTGATCGTGAAAGAACACATCATTATGCGGGCTGTATGTGATGCCTCAGATGCGTCATTTGGCGACACTGCAACACTGCCGAATCGTTTCCAAACCAAATATGGCACCGACATACCGCTACATGACGTTCCCCTGGAATAATTCTTCCCTACCCCTGAGCAATGTTCGAAAGCAGAGGCTATGGCTGTCTTCGAGCTTTATCTTCGACCGTTTGGGTCGTCCGTCTATAAGTATCCACTACATATTGCGACACTATCAGAGCTGGAGAGTCCAGAACGTATTTGGCACTCTGAATCCCGGTTGTTGAATGACCACACTCTCTTGTCACTTATGAGCTTGTCATTCGGGAAGCACTAATCGACAGAGCTCCTCCCTATATCAGCGCTGCTATTAGAATAGCTTTCATGGTAGAGAACAATGAGGATATGGAAGAGGCCGTTTCGTCTTCTTCCGATATCGAATCAACTTCGAACGTTATGGACGATCCGTGCCGCTAACGTGCCATCGTCATTTAATGGCCTATCCATGAACGTGAACGGCCTTAATAAGACTCGTCCTACTTTCTACAAGACATTGCTATAACGGTTTCACAAGATAACGCTACAAGAAATACGTCTCAGCAACGCCGACAACCAACGCAAAAATGACCACTTCATCAGAATTGTGAACGCCAATGCTTTTTTCTTTTGGTCCCCTCCTTCCGCAGCCGATGGTTACAATGGCGTTGGGCTTATTCTTTCTTCCCATCACCCTTTCGGACCGATTGTGAACGTTGCATCCCGTCCCATCAATCATTTAGTCCATGATCGATATTTACTACTCCATACGTCCATTATGCCCCCAGCGAGTATGGATACATGTTGTCGATGCCCCGTCACACCTATCCGAATGTCTATCATTCTTTCGGTCTCTTCCGCATGATGCTCCAGCCGGGATGCAACATATAGTGCTGGGAGATTTCAACGTACTACTCAATCCGACTTTGGATTCCAGTAAGCGGCGTCATGGTGGAGCCGATATAGAGGCACTACTACAGTGGACAATGCAAATGGAAATTATGGACGCTTGTAGACTACTCATCCGTCTGTCAAGGAATACACTGGTCCGGAAAGACGTAATCGTATTGATTATTCTTTTCCCTCGTCTAGATTATTCCACGACTCAGTGACCCATATCGATCATGATCATGAAATCAAACAACGCTTGGCGCACCAATTACCAATCACGTTTTGGTTACAGCACACAGAGTATCCGAAACAGTCCAGGGCCCCTTGGAAATGCTCCACCTGGTTATTCCAGATCCGTAAAGTGCAAGCTAATCTCAAAAAATCTCTCGACAACTTTATGTATCGCCTTCGATAAGGACCATCCGACAACCCTGGAGCTTTTTATGACGAACATAAGCGTGATGACTTGCGTTATCTGCAATACATGTTCCGAAGTGTAACGTCTAAGACGAAGGATCAAATTCAGGACTTCCGCATTCATCTCCACAAGCTGGACCATCAGAGTCGATCGATCCAGATCCAGAGCGCCCAAGATTGCTACTCTGAAGAATCACCTCTCCGAATTGGAAACCAGCCGAAAACAGCTGGCTGCAATCTACAACTTTGATCGCGACATAAAAGGCAACCAAGTACTTCCTTTGACCACCCGCGCTGATGCTCCGACGTGTATGTATTCCATCATTTCAACTGGCCGATGGATCTATCACAATGGATCCGAAGGAAATGGCACAAGCTCATAACACCTATTCGGTAAACGTGTTTCAATCCCCTTCGAAGGGATATCAAATCGACACATGCACTTATGATGAAGAATTGATGAAGCAGCTTCTACAAAACACCACCGCACGGATATCGCCGGACGATCGCGCTTATTTGGACTCACCCTTCAGTGCCCATGACTTTTACTGGGCAATTAAGTCGTCCAAGTCGTACAAAGCACTAGGATACGATGGCTTACCCATCTAATACTATCGACTCTTCACTTCCGAATGGGCCAGAGTCCTCGAACTCGTGCATTCATTTCAATTGGAAAGAGCGAATGAACAGGTTTCAACTACGGGCATCGATCAACCTTCATTATAAACAAAGGCGATCGTTCGATTCCAAGCAACTATCGACCTATCACACTCCTCAACCATAACGCCGAAATTGGCCCAAAAATACTTGCTTATTGGCTCAAAACCATTCTACCGAAGCTTTTACATTCCGACCAGTATGGTTTCGTACATGGCAGATCCATCTGACACGCTTTGGTGCGCTTTCAGGATCTCCAAGTACTCTGTCACGAACGGTCTACTACTGCAGGGGAGGTGTTGTTAGACTTTGCAAATGCATTTTACAGCGTACTATAGCCCACATTGCACCTTGTTATTCAGCATCTTAGATTTGGTCCGGTTTTTTGCGCCTGAATCGACACCTTTTACAAAGACACCCTTATCAACATAATGTTGAATTGTCGCGGGAGCCTCTTCTTTACCTGCTTCGACGTATCCCCGCGCATCTTCACCTGCGCGAATTCACTGAGGAAGGCACGTCGCAGGTGGGCAGTGGAGTTCGTCAAGGCGACCCATTGTCCCCGTCGCTTTTCGCTATTTTCCTGGAACCCATGTTGGCATATCTGCGTGCCATGACGGGACCTCTTGGCATACCCATCAATCATGACAACGAAACTCATTATCTTTCATCTTTCGCTGACGACGTCACCGATTTCCTAAGCGACATTGGTGATACTCCAAAATTTCTCCATCATGTTCACGTTTACGCTCAAGCTGTTGGCCTCCAACTAAATCCTACCGAGGATCAACTTTTCCGGTTTCATCCTATAGCTCCGTCTACTTTCAGCAATTCCATGATCGCCCAGGACACTGTATCGTTTCTGGGGGTTCTACAGCACTCTCAACCTTCTTCCACACGACGTTTCGACTTCCTTCTGATGTCCTTGCAATCACGACTGGCATTATGGAGATATCGCGCACTTGCGCCAAGACGTAGAGCGATTTTACTTCGATCTATCGCACTCCCTATGCTATGGTACCCAGCCGCTTTCACACCACTCCCACAAGCAATCACTACCTCGGTTTGGAATCTTTGCAAAGATTGTCTTTTCCAGCAATCTCTCAATCCAACTACAGCATGTCGTGGCCCTATGGCAGAAGATTGGTTAGCACGATCATCGTCTCACGGGGGTTTGGGCCTTCCGTACTTCCAGGGCTTTTCCCGGACAATTCTCTTGTGCACTTTACGAGATAGATTGCGACAATGCTTGACTATACACGCGCCGAGATGCTTTCGACCGCACTATCATTGATGACAGCATCATTACACCATAAGGGTGTGGGACTGGATATCCTATACTCGCCTATCCACTTATCCAGGGTTCCAGAATCACAGCGGGCAGTGTTGGGATCTTTTTGGTATTCGATCCTTCAACAATGGAATCGCTTGCTTCGAAGTCCACACAACACTTCGGCTCACACGCACGATCGTTTACAGGCTCCACTATGGCGTCATTACAAAATGTTTTTTGGTCCATCAAAGCGCCCATTAGAACATATCTCGAAACATAGTGGGTTTTTATATCAACGTGGACTGCGAAGCCTCTCCGACTTCATCACACAACATGATTCCTTCCCAACCGCAAAGTTACTTCAGGCACGATTTCCGCGTCCACACTTCCAGCGTAATAGATGTCGCACGGCAAGGACCAATCTCATCGTCCGTCGTTTTGAAGAACAAGGTTTATTGGATGGTCTTCTATTTTATGAGCCTTTTTTCCGCAACATATTGCTGCATCTTTCCAACCCTGGAATTTCAGAAACAAGAACCACCAGGCACACCAACCAGGACCTATACAAACTTTTACACAGGCTACCGAAGGAAGCAATTTCACCGGTTAAAGCACTGGAAGTCAGGGCACCACATGATTGGACGCAGGTGTGGAAATGTGAGCGCCAGCTTGACCGCGACCTTCTCCCGATTTATTTCAGCCTCAAGTTTCGTCTTCAGGATAAAGGTCTTAACCTTCGAAGGAAATATCGTTTTCATATCTCGGCTATCAATTGCATCTTTGCCTGTGACGCGGTGGAAACAGCACAGCATTTGTTTGGGATTTTCCGATAGCAAGGACTGTATGGACTACTATACTACGACCACTCGCCAAGCATTTTCGTTCTCCTTATCAATGGTCTACGGTTGTTTATTGGAACGCACTGGATCTCAACGCCGATGCGTGCAAGAAATTCGGCCTACACAACATCATCACGGTACTCAATGTTATTCGATGTGTGGTATTGATTCCCTTTGAACGGAGAGAAATAACGCCATTTTTCGCCCGCACCTTTTGCAGTCACGTACGGAAACCATCTCATTAGCACTATCCGGCTCCAAATCAGCAGCGTGCAACATTCATTCGCATCTCAAAAGGCTTGGGAATATTGTGACGCGAAACGATCGTCTTCAAGGACTCTGTACACAGTACATCAACGATTCAACACCAGGAAAAGTCACCGCCTCCATCACCCCTCAACACTTTCCCACCGTTACCGCAACCCCGATCCACGTGTTAAGAAACTCCAATAATACCAGCCTACGGTTTCCATGGCCGCTTCTAGTTGGCTATGTTTCAAACTACGTCCCCCCACGGGTTGCTAAAGTTCCTAAGCTAGATAACGAGTGTAATGAGATCTTTGACAGACTATGCTTCTTATATAAATCCGACTTTGCTGCAGCAAACTCAACTGATATACGTATGTTGAAAGCAGTACACCCAGCAATTCCCTACTATACAGCATGTCAAGCGATAGAGCTGCTAATCAAGGCATCCTGCTTAAAATCAACATTATTTAATATGCCGCATGTGGAGACATTTTGCTGCCACTTATGGTGAGCAATGGATGATTTACCTCTGCCTTAATTTTGCCAGTACAAGGTTGTCAATGGTTCCAAACGAATTTTATGAACGATTGGAGCTTTAGTTGAGTTCGTACTGTTGACCTAAGCATCAGATTGGACAACAGATCCTGAAGTGATGCGCAACTCTCATCGCTTCTGATCTGTCGATGTAAACCATCTCGATTTGCCTAGCACAACTCATTCTTGTTTGGATAAAATGTCGCAACTTTAATCATAACGTCTTCACTCAAACTAAATTCAACAAGTCTTGTCAGTCGTACGGTATTTTTGGTACGCGACTCCTTGCATCGACCATTCCCACGTCTTATATTCGAATCCCTTACGAAAAGGGAACATCGTCTCTCGTCACCTGGCGGAGTCCAACAGGAAGCGCTATTTGCCTCTGATCTTGGAAATAAGCGAGGCTTGAGCAACTCCTAGGGATGCACAAGCTAAGAATTTGTGCTGGTGCTGGACGCATCCAAACATATCCATAGTGGGTTAAGTGGTCTTTGTAAACAAAGAATACCTCTGTGTGCCCAATCAAGCAACGGACACAATCGAAGGCTTGAAAGTCCGCGTGTTCAAATTGAACCCAAACAATATTGCCTGACGAGGGCCACGTTTGTAAGTCAAATGTCGATTCGAGCGGTGATCCAGAGCTCCGTTGTGACGTCTCCAAATCCTGTTTTGAAACAAAAGAGTGGATTTCTGGTGGCCAAACACCCACTGGGATTCGATTTATCGTGAATATGTTCAATTTGGCTCGTTTCATCCACGTAGATTTTGACACGAAAGTTTGGTGATGAGAGCAGACATTATTCGGAACCTTCTGGATCCTAACACATCTGAGAGAATGATGACATTGCAATAGTTTCTCGAAACTATGCGGGCTGAATTCGTTATCGCAATTCGAAGCGTCAAATAATGACGAGGATCTTGTGCTGATATAAAATTTCGTTGTTCCACTGCAAACCTCCTTCATGCAATCAACGCAAGGTGGTCTCCCCGCTTCAGTGTGATACAATACAAGGCAACTCCCACCGAACGTGTCCTGCAATTTTGAAAGTAACGGCTTCGAATATTTTTCTGCCTTCATGACATGCTGATCAAGATATTGGCGACAGATAGAAGGATATACAACTTTAATCTTTGTGCATTGGATACAGCCATGTAAGTGAGCGAACACATCCGTTAATAACAACGTAGTATACAGCGACACAATGACTACCAAACGGCCTTTTGCTACATTTCCCAAGATGCAACTGATACAGCTCTAACGGTCATTAGGTTTTGCAATACTTTCGATACAGAAGTGTTCTTCTACATGAAAGAAGTTGAATACCTCCGTCGATGCAGCAGGATCTGCAATCTTTGTTAAGGTTCTTTGAATTCTTGCCATTCTTTTGTAAGCAACATGCTTCACCACCTGCTTTACTTCGTCCAAATTCATTGGCTCTTTATCATCGACCACTTTGTGATGCATTGGAAAAACTTTACTCATTGTTTGACAATTGCTCGAGTTCGTTCTGATCAAAATCGAGCAGAATGTAGTTTCGCAGTTGGCAACTATCTCTGAGGTTTCGTGATTGCTCAGAAAACGATCATCTCAGCTGATTCAACTCTTGATGCATAGAATACGATATACGATCGAATACTAAGCCATTTATTGTGCATGGCTAAACACTCTCGGCAAACAGCCTCCTTTACGGAAAAAGGGACTATCATGCATTGAATCGATGAGAGAATGAATTGGTGATATTCTTTGACTGGATCCTTGTGAACTTGTATATCCGATTGGATTGCAGCCGTGAAACGAAACACAGAAACTTCTGGTTCCTTGGCAGTGCGACGTTTTTCTGATATTACATACCTCTTCATGACCTCGTTCCAGAACAAAGTCGGAATCCTCGATGTTTGTTTCCTGATAAATGACAGGATGTCGTGATTCGTACCCGTTGAATTGACATTCGAATGAACAGCTTTCATCTTTACCTCTCTACACAATTTTGTTGTCAGTGAATGAAAATTCTCTTCCAAATCACTCGATTTTGACGTTTCTCTGGATTTCCAATGCGGTCTCATTATTATGTTGTAAGGGCTATGATATTGCGGTGTATTATCCGCTAGAGAGCATTTCCACTCGGTGATGCAATGAGTTATAAATGCTCCCAATAAATTCAAGTGACCGCTGACCAAATAGAGTCGGGAGTAATACCTCAAGCAGGTATGTGTGAGTAGGTCCCAAAGAGACAAGAAGGCACTCGTGGTAGGAAGAATAACCTGCATCGACTTGATTGGTCACTTTTAAAATGCCAGAAAGCGCTGTTACTCGGTCTTTCGAGGACTGGAATTGCATCGAGATTAGCCCCATGAGATATAGTGTCCATAAGCTCGAGGTACGCATTCTGTAATATCGCGGATATTAGTCGTTAATTTTCGAATACGGAATTATTTTCGATGCCGCGTCAATTGATGGTTTGGCTTCCGGCTAAAAGAATATAACAAAATCAGTTAAGGAGATTTAAGTTAATAACGCACTCATATTATCAAGTTATATTCAAAATCACAGCTATTCTTCGCATATCTTCTGTTTTTGCGAAAAATACGGCACCGTTCTCATTAGTAACCACCAGTAATAATGCATACCCTTCCTAAATCGATAGTTTCGTATTTGGCGTGCTTGTTGAAGTTTATTGACGCCATCCGCTCATCACAAGCCAACACAAGTGCAAACATGACACAGCTTGAGCGACCTGAATGCCATCTGCCTCCATCTACGTACGGCTAAGAGCCGAGAAGAAGCTGGTGTTGTGCAAGCGCCACAGCGAGTACCCCAAGCTGTTGCTGCGCGCGCTAAGTAGATGGGCTGGCTCGGTGCTCAAGCTTCCGAAGAACCCGTCGCACGCAACGCTGCTTGTGCTCTTTAAGAAGCCTGTCACTGAGGAAGCTGTGTGCGCCAACCCTGCGCACTCCTCGAGCACGCTCTCGTGTCTGGATCGACCTCTGCGAGCTGCTACAGATGCCAATGTTCAATTAGGCGACGATGTGGGCGAAGGCGGAGAAGATTCGCTGCACTTTCGTGCGAGACGCTGCCTACGTCCCCACGCGAAGCTCGAGGGCATGGTGCTCTCGGATGGGTGGCTTCAGAAATTACAGGGGCGACATGGGCTAAAGCCACGGCGTGTACAAGGAAAGGCTACGTCTGAGCGTGCTGCTGACGTCGATGAAGGTCGTCCGGCTTTGAGAATAATCATCAGTAAATACAGCCCTCGAAATAATTTCAACATCGATGAATCTGCGTATTTTTACTGCATGGTGCCTTCAACTTCCTGACAAAAGCGAGCAACTCAGGGCGGAAGAAGATCAAGAATAGTCACGGTGGCGACCACCAGAACGCGGACGGATCCTGTAAGGTTCCGCTTGAGAGCGAGGCAGCCTCGGTGCTTCCACTCGGAATCGGCGAGAAGGTTGGAGGACGACTGCGCTTATACAGTGCTCGCTGGCGCAATTTAACGTAAAGACGCAAGATCTGGATCGCCATGTGCTCCTCCTTCTCGACAACGCATCGCCACACCGAGTCAGCGAACGATTCTCCAACGTTATGCTCCACTTCATCCCTCCCAATACAAGTGCACACCCTACAGCCACAGGATGTGGCATCATCCAGTCATCAAGAAGCCAGATGAAAAAGATCAGAAATGCGTATGTGGTAGACAAGCTTGACGAGCTGCTGCCGTGAATGAATGGAATGGGAAAGGAGAGCGTCGAGAGTAATAGTGAGAAGCTCTCCAATATGAACATTCTGGTGGCTGTGCGATGCGCTCAGGAGGCTTAGAGCGCGGTGACGCAAGCCAACTAGCAGATTGTTGGTGTCACACTGGCATACTTGACGAAGATACCTTTGAGCTCGTCACCGACATGCACAAGTTAAACATACCATTCTCCAGCTCGTAGTTTACTTCCCTCTATACTTTCATATCTGAGCGTATTGCATTCCTTGCCAAAATAAATACTTTTTGGACCCAAATTTGGTGGCTACTAATGCGAATGGTGCCTGTATGTCAACCTTTTCCACATACCCTAAAACATTAGTTATATCCGACAGCCATATTCCACCGAGGGTAGGTTTACTACGAACCTCTGAAACGTGATGTTCCCCTGTAAGATGTTATACATTAACTGTACTATGGTGCTGTTGACTGGCACAGCCATTCCACATGTGCGGACAGTCCGAGCACGTAAAAATCTTAAAAGCCTGGTACGATCGTCACGGACGCGACACAGGAGAAGCATATAGAGAACACGATTTTTCGAGATCAAAAAAGTAAGTGTTATATTTGTTTTACCCCAGCTCAGCTAAATAGTAGACCTTGCATTTCAATGCGTGTAGCTTACAACAAAGGACTCATTGAGCACGCTTCGGCGAGCAGAGTTCGCGGGTTAAGTCCCAATCATGCCATACACATGAAATGCCAAGTTATTTGAATTTCAACTCTTCTATTTATAGAAGGAAAAGTAGCATGTATTTTTCGTGATTAGCTATTGCTTTCTAGAATGCTGTCGACGGCGTCGCTAGAAACCGATACAATGCCGACATCACCGTCAAGAAGATTGATCTCTTGAAGACGAGATGCAAGGTTGTTGTAACTTGTCTGCATACATTCATATAGCTCTTCCTCCTTTAGGATTGGCGAAAATCCCTTGCTGATTGTTGCGATATAGAGTTCTTGCCAAGCTTCAGCAAACCACTCCACCACATCGTCGCGTGTGGGTGGGACGAGCTTGAAGGAATTTTTGATGATAGAGAGGAAGCGGTAGAAGATTGCTTGTCAGTGAAGCAGTAAACCGAGATATGTATTTTTCGTTATCATTCTAATATGTGGGCTTCTACTCTGCTGTCCAGTGATTTTGTTCCGGCAACGGTTGAAGCAGCGACGTCCTTCTCATCTTCATAAACCTATCCTTCAATTCATATGCAGATCGCATCACCTAATCCTAACAGGAATCACCACGATTGCTGTGACTGTCGAGCTGCTGGTGAAGCATCCTAGCCCACAGAACACGTGGTCTTTGCTTGAGAGGGGCATTCCACGACACATCAGCAGGTTGACAAACGCTTGTGTAGCCGGGAGGAACTCTCATGAGCACCAAGCCGAGCTCTTCAGCGAAAATTCGCACTCGTTCCGACCAGTGTGCGGAAAAGTTATCCCACAGCAGAAGGATGGGATAAACTTGTCGCTCGCGCCGGTCACCGAAGTGGTACTCGAGAAATCGCACTAACATCTTGGCGTTCCACCACGCCGTCTCATTGGCGTAGATCTACACGTCGAACGTCGACTGTAGATCACAAATTCAGATCCACAGCCGCTTGCCGAAGCCGTGTCGCTTCGAATTGTTCTCAGTGGCTGTTTCTTTCTTCACAGGGGTCGTGGTCTTGAAAATGAGAAACGGCTCATATTTGTTGCCGAAAGAGTCACCAAGCAGCATACACGTCACTTGCTTCTTTGTCTTTCCGCCAGACCTAACTCACACGGTTTGAGTTCCTTTATTCTCTATCGTCTTGGTCGAAATGTGCTCGAAGAAGACTGGTGTTTGATCGGTGTTTTGCACCACGTCGACACCGAGCTCACCAGTACGCTGCTGAAGCTCGGAGGAGAACTCTGCTACCTTCGCGCTGATGTCAGCAGGCGAGTTCTCATGCGAAAGGTGAGCTTGTGCCGACCGAGAAACGCTTGCCTCCACGTCCACGAAGCGGTAAATGCTGTAGCAGAGACGCCAACATCGCTGGCAATCTGAAGCGACTTGCGAGTTAGCGTCACAGCCGAGATGGGAGCTCTTTCCAAGCGATATCCGTTGATCCACTTGATGGGATCCATCTCGGCGTCTCGAGGAACCTTCGTGGCTCTGCCGATCTCTTGTGAGCGGCGCAGCTCGCTTTTCGCCTGGGCTTTGCAGAGGCGCACGAGTTTCTCCCTGCTCTTTGCCCACAAGTACACACTCTTGCGCTTCGTCTCCTTCGGTAAGCCGGCAACGCCTGGGTAGAACCTCTCTAATGTCACGGGCATGCCGTGCGAGTCGTAGTGGTCGATAACCGTGAGCCTAAAGCTGTGTGTCGGTACATTCCTCATGTACTGTCGTGGCTTCCTCCCTCCATTATCGCTTTCGGTATTTCGACCGCGCGGCATGTTGGTCAATGAGTAAAATGAACCGAGCCAATGGGATGAGTAGCCAGAAGCCACCAATACATTAGATTGGCTATCAGTAAGTAGATTGTGTCGCATATAACAATACGATTTCCCGCTACAGAATGGGGCGTTCTGATTGGATAAATTGAAGTGTGCGATACAACATAACGTCGGGTATAACTAATGTTTTGGGGTAAATAAAAAAATACTCCACTTTTGAAGACATTTCAAAAACTACGCCATTCTGTGATTTACGAAATATATTTTGTACTTCACACTTCAGCGCAACTAGAAAATTATATGTTGGTAATTGACAAGCAAAGTACACTGTACTTTTTTTCAATGTCTTACCAGCTTCTTGATAGTGTTCCTCACCATGTTGGACGAGGACAATCAGCATGCAGATATCAACACAGATGATTATTTTGCCAGGATGGGATATTTATCCAGACATGATATCATCGACGCAGTGAAGAGTTATCATGTTCACATTTCACGTCCATACAAGCTTTAGTCGGCGAAACTAGGCGGTTTTTAGCAATATGTCCGAATGGAGGTTGTCCTTTCATGTTTCATTTTGCGTTTGTTAGAGAATTCAAGTGTCCAAATAAATTTGAGCCTCACTTTTGTGTCATTGGAAATGCTCAAATTCGTACACCCGGATATGTACAACAAACCGATTATTGAATGAGCCATCGTCACGAGCTTTTTTCGGACGGAGTACTACTCTCAAACTTCTGATGAACAAAGCAGCTACTTTTGTGGAGACTTGTGCTTCACTAGGTATATTTGTAACTGGAATATTTAGGCTCTTAGTCCGCTACCCTGTGCTACCTCCAAGCCTATCCTTCTAGAAGCTTCGTAGTGACGTCATGGCCTATCCAATATGCCTTCAGCTGTGTACCCTAACACACTCGGGTACGTGCACTGTCGTGCCGCACGTACCCGGCGGCCTGACTACTTTTCTCTTTGAAGCGTTCCGTGGGTGCCGGTTGGCAACCGAAATTCTGAATACCCTGATGAGTTGATTTATGAATTCATATTGTCACACTCTGCAAGTTTACCGTAAAATTTGTGCACAAGACGACATGGTTGGTCTTTTGGAATGAATTATAGAAAGAAGTGGTGGAGCGTGGTTGAGAAATTTCAGCACTTCGCTTTGATAGAGGCCGATGGAGGGATCAAGATTTCGGTTGCCCACTTACCCGATGCCTGGTGTGACAAGCCCAGATGCTGCTTGCATTGGTAATTCATTTAGAATTTGTGCACCACTTCACCTTGATGCGCTATATTATGCGAAGTGTATTTATTTGCGCTGCAGAGCACGCTTGAACCGATTACAAAGTTAAGCCAAGTCACCTATTAGAATATACCAATTGACTTTAAGGAATATTGCGGGCCTATGGATGTGGCTTTTCAGCGTGAATATATTGGTTGGTGTAAATACTGCACTAGACTGTCGGGGGGTTTCGACTGAGATTTTCACAGTATTGATTAAGCCTTATAAGAATCGCGAATTTCATACTCTCTGTTGCATGAATGCAAAAAATAGAGCATTCGCGCTGTAGATGGTTTGATGAAACTCTGCTAAGGGGGGTTTGAAAATACTTGCAACGAAAGCGGTCAAGTATTCTTTGAGATTATTGAGCGCCTGAACTAGCCGTTTATTGAAAGCTTCATACGAATGTCGGTTCGTGCACTTAGAAAGCTCACGCGAAATTCCGGCGATCTTATAACAAAGTATTACCGAAAATTTAATCGACCTTTCGTTCGCACTCCAATTCTTGGACTTGATAACGTATGAGCTGTATGATGCACTTGTGGTGATTAATCATTCGTTTTTTCGTTATGCTAAAATGTATTTTCAATCAAGTAAGTAGGTCATGCAAGACTTAAAATTAACGATTGCTTCTAATTGTTGTCCTAATGAAGCAGGGATGATGATAGTTTACCACGTCCTAATCAGGCAGGATCTCAGAAGGAGACCAATTAGAAGAACATCATTATTTTAAAATCTCGACGTGGAGAAGCCATGCGTTTTAGCGATTCGGGCCTAGCTTTTTAGATTAGACTCTATGGCTCTTTGACTTTATGAATACAACAACACTTGACAATTTGACTCTCATCAGTTTCTCACTGAGGTCGTTGTCATATAACAAACGGTACTAAATGTGACCCATTTCACGCGTATATTTTGTCTATAAATGTGTTAGAATGCTAAAGTAATTCCAACGAAAATTTGCGTGCTTTGCTTGGGACGCATTTTATATGTAGCACAGTCGGGAGCTAAACATCGACACATCAAAGACGTGATGTTGTCTCCACGTCTGCATACAATGTTTCATTAACTTCTTCATATGCTTCAAATCCTGCTATGTCCCCGAAGGTCACTAAAATCAATCTCTGACAGAGTCGGACCTTTCGGTAGCTAGAAATCTACGGAGCTTATAGTTCGAATGAGGCGAGCTTTCTACAATCATTTTTGAACAAGTGCGGAGCCTTGTTAAAAATGAAGTGCTTGGTATCGCGTACGCCAATATCTCTAGCTTGTGGAGGGGTCCGATGGCTCTCAGAATTACAGGTATACAAGTTTGAACGAGTTCGAGATCTCTGCTTCAAATATCAGGTATGCGTTTCCGACTGCATTATCGATGCTATAGAGCAATCTCATCATAAGATAGCTCGGTCAAGTTCAATTACAGAATGCGAATTCCAAAATTTTCTGTATCTTAGTACTCTAGATGCAGCGCGGTATTGTCCGATGCTTTCGATAGTCCAATTTAAAAGAGAGCGGCAGTTGCGCTATATGAGCTTGCGGTCCGACGCGGAAAAATAAGGAATTAAAACGAGCCTATTGCCTCATTCGCTATCTAATCACAAACTCCTTCTCATTGTAGATCTATATAAGCGATGTGATCGAGCAACAGTTCTTCTTCGCGTTAAAAAGGCAATCTTCCTTTACCCTGGTCTGGATAAAGATCCTATATTGCTTCACCACAAATGTATGTAACCCGATCGCTGACTTTCCGGCCCTTATGGGCTAATTGAGGGGCTAATTGTGATTTACTGCAATCTTATTATGTGGAGACTCGCTGATTTGATTATTTTTTGGAGGCAAGCGGGATGGTCCTGCTTGCTGTCATCTTCGAACATTTGCGTAACATGCGTCAATTGGCTCCTATCTGTCTCACAAATACAATGAGATCCGCAAGTGGAGAGCACTTCATCCTAGTATTGCAAAAGGCTTTGCAGAGGTGCACTAGGCAAAGCGTGTTTTCAGACCACCAAAAGCGCACAAATATGCACAGTGTTTGGCTGACGGGAAAGTGTACTGAACGAGAACAAAGAGGCGAAGCACATGCACATTGTGCTGCATAACTTTCACGATCGATACTCAAACACGATCTTGCGAGAGTGATTGTAACGGCAATTGTTCTAATCTCAATAATTAGACAGCTAGTAGCTACAAAATCGCTCCTGATATCTTTTGCTTGTCATTCAGATTTCGGAGGCTTATGCAAGCGATAGCTCGTTCAAGTAACTTCATACTAAAAGCCTATTTGATCAAAGAGAAACGAGATGACATCGAATTGGTATTTTCTACAGTCAACGCGATACCTCTCAGAGTATCGATGAGAGTCGACGAAATTCATTCCGAATGCTTCAGAAGATTTTTCGCAGCAACAATCAAATTTCTTCGCAGATAGAATCAAGATATCAGCCAGCAACGTCGATTCCCAATCCTGATTGATTAGAACGATGGAAAACATGCTACCAGTTCAAAGAAATGTAGAGAAATAACTGCAAGAACCCACTCGACATATTGCGTGAGACAAATACGATTGTCGTTAGATCAGAGATGAGTCGGAAAATTGGATGATTTCGGCCTTTGTCGCGAAACGAACATAATTCAGAGTCTTTTTAGCGTTTCAAAAGGGCTTACTCCAGACTCTGATTGCGCTTATTCAAGCCAGCTTAGATATTCGAGGTTTGCTTGATTCTCAACAAGTTGGGTCAATTTTGGAAGAATTTTTGCTACTGTGATCACATGGCAAGAAACTGAAAGGGCAAATTCCTTTGACGGGTCAGCGTGATCAGAAAGTCAATTAGCACATGAGGCCCATATTTGAAAGAGTACTTCAAAAGCAAGTTTTGAAGCTGACGGTAACAACTCTAACTTGGGAATCATTTCGGTGCAATAAATTTCACATCGCTGTTTGAACAGTTCCTTGCAATATCTGGTAATCCTAGCCAAAATGTATAAGAAATCTGATGCAAAAGCGGCAATCGGTAAGCTCCTGCATTTTGGCGTTACGAGAGGGGAAATACTCATACTTTTGATAGCGGATGACAAATTGTCACACTGTGTAACCAGACTCAATGTGAATTTATTATTTGATCAAGGCGACTTGAGTCCCAATAATGCCAGTTACTACAATGTACCGTAATAAAAGCGCGATTCCTAGCACCCCCAGACTGAATACTATCATCTTTTGGCTCAATTCAATCATCAAAGATGGCGAGTTTGTTGGTGAACTCACGCGCAGCACGACTTTGCTTCCTTGCACGCAACCAGAGCAAAATCCCGCATATTCTTGAAGCAAATAAAAATATCATAAAAACCCGTTCTTTCTATGCTGTAGCTCGTAAATATATGGAAGCTTATAATCGATACGGAGTCAAGGGAACTCTTTGGCGGCTCTACAATATGGGCGATGTAAAATTTGGATATTATGTCGGTACAGATCGCCTTGGAAATAAATACTACGAAGACCCAACCGAGGTCGCTGGTCAACAACGATACTGCGAGTATCATATTGATACATTTGATAATTTCGAGGGCGATCAGATCCCACCAGAGTGGCATGCATGGCTACATTATACAACGGACGCTAAACCTGGTGATGAGGATTTTAAGGTTGGTCAGATTTATATTCTGCGCGTATTCACTCTCACATCTATCTGATTGTAGCCAGAAAAGTGGGCTAAAGTCGCGATTTCCCAGAAAACAGACACACCGTTTACACACCATGTTGGTCCAAGCGAAAACTTTGTTCCAAATGCAACTTTGAAGAGAACGAGAGGATACAAGTCTGGTCATTTTATGCTCAAGGAAGATGAGCCGGATCAATACTATCTGCAGCCAAATCATCCGCTACGTTGTCGCAAACGCTCCAGCCAGATATTTGAAAAAGTCGACTACAATGATCCGAAAAAAAGTTTCGAAAATGCTTCGGGACCATTACGAGATGCATCACTCAATTAGAGAGTAGCATTCGAATTGAATGAAGCCTACGATCGTTTTCAAAGCACTATACAAACATGTTTTACGTAAGATAGGTATCCCAATCCGCTGACTAAAAGCATGAGGCTCAATCAGACGCTAGTTGTATCATTTACAACATCAACGTGTCCATATTTCTATTAGCACATCAGTGCTGAATAAGATGCTCAACTAAGAGTAATATCGCAACAGGCATCCGAAATCGCTGGAAAAGACAAGAACTTTCTAGCAATTCTCTCATAGTTTTGGATATATGTTGGGGAGAAGAAAATGTATGCAGGTTTACATCCGGGGAAAGCTCTAAGCGTTTGCGTGATTCCAGGATGCAAAAACATTCACTTGACTCGACTTATCACTTAGCAAGCCTCACCCCAAGAACACTTACGTAGTTCTTTGTGAACGAATCTTTTGACAATCAGCAAGGAAGTTTGATGTTTTTTCTTGTTCTTTCTTTCAGGTTCAGGTAGCAATCAAGTCTCACCATGTTGAAGGATGAGCTCTTTTGATTGCTTTTTATTTGAAACGGAGGGTTGTTCTGCTTTGGTTCGAATTTGATTAGAGGAATTCAATGTGACAATTACAGCCTTGTAATACACTGTCATAGAACTGGTGCTGAGAGATTATCACGATGATCGCAATATCGTATGCTTCGAAGAGACTTGTATTCAAAATCTGCATAAAGGGACATGAATGTTCAAACGACTCAATATATACCATTGAAAACATACGCTGCGAATTACGTGCTTAACGGTATTAATATTCAATAGAGAGATACAAAAGAGCCAGACTCTTTCGTACAACTACATGATGATCCGTTCACATTTTGAATGTAATACGTCGCAAAGAATTAAAACAAGTGCTTTCTAAATCTCTATCAGGTCTTGAGACCATAACTCTTTGTGCGAACTGCCGAATCAAAATCGCTCGGATTTATTCACTACTGCACATGTAAATGAGATTGATCGATACGTTTCATATCAGTGGGCGCATGGACTCGAGTAAAACAGAAGACTTGCAACTTTCGCTCTAATTGCTAGACTCACGATATGGCGGTCTACTGTAGTGAATGTTGCTTGCTCAACTCAGAATCTAAAAGCGCTCTCCATGCAATAACTCACACTGAGGAAAGGCTTCGGCATTCTTGGAAATTGATGAAGGATGCCACAACGAGATAAAGCTCTAAGAGCACGCGAACGGCTTGGATAAAATTCGCTTGGACTCAATACCCAGCAATCCAATTTCAACATTTAACAATGGAAGCACTTGACTTGTTGAAATCCTACACGAGCAATCACTGATGGGGCTGAATAGATGGGAAGAGATCACGTGTGACGGTGTGGTTCGTTTGTTCACAAAAACGCTCACATCTGCGTATCTAAGACGAGGGAAAATTCGTAGAACAGTAAGGAAGCTTCCGAGAATGCTCCGTGATTTCTCATATCGTCACCCATAATTGTACCATTCACAACTTCATTGTCATTTTGCTTATTACTTCAAGCACCAGAGATACATATATCACTCCACCCTCATGAACATCTGCTCCTTCTACAGTTGCTCGCATCAATCACCTTTATCACGGTAACACACGAACAGGACATTAATGTTGCGGGAATCATTATACTGGGAAATTCGTCGCTTTAGCGACAAAAGCTATGGCAATCCAGAAAAATTCTCTACCATTCGTAGGAAATAACGTGGCGATCCAGATGTAAATTCAGATTAAAAAAGCTGTCGTCCCAACAAAACGAGGACTTTAATGCAGCAGGCGTTACAGTATTGAAGAACTCATCAGCATTAGCGATAAGAATACGGCATTACGACGTAATTCCATCGCCTTTATTGGAAACAATGTTTCAGTCCATAAGAAGTCACAGATCGAGGAAGAATCCATCGAACAGGTCCCTGCTGGAGTAGAATTACTTCCGAATGATAGAGACGCGTTGATTAGGCCACGAGAAGTGAATGTGCAAAGAGTTGGGTTCTCGGAACCTGGTACCCTAGAAGATACGGTGTCAGATGGAGAACAAAGAAATCTTGCACCTGCTTAAATCGTGTCCGATTTCGATTCCGCCATCCCGTTTCGGAATCCTGTACGGATATCGCTATCCTCTTTGGTACCGGCACCGTTTCGGCGACCAATTCTATCTGATAGTTGCTATTTCGGACGAGACTTCGGTGCCTTTTATTTCCGTTGAGTTGGTGCTGTTTGATATGAAGTGTCGTCTTTTTGGGATTCGAATATAGCGAGTGTTTGACCTTATTTATATTGCTCATGCGCTTTTCTTTACCAAAAATGGATTTCATTCTAATGACCATCGCTACTGCATTCAGTTCCACCAATCGAAAGTTTCAATGGAAGAACAAGTGACTATCTTTCAATACCGTGATCCTTCATCATCGAAATTTCGCAACAATCTGCTTTATTCTTTGATTTAATTGCGACAGAAAAAGATCACGTTTATGCTGAGAAGTGAATATAAGTATCTTCTCCTACAGCATATTCATACTCATGTGACTTCCCCTTTCACTACTCAGGTTGATGAAGATCGTGTTGATAGTGGACGGGCTTGGTGGAATTGAGAGTATTTTTATTCAATACCATCTCATGGTAGTTTGAGAAACCCAACCGATATGAAAAGATGACTTGCCATCACGCAAATCTAGATGAAAGGTCTTAACAAGAAATTATGAACCCAACAAATGAGCTCCGATATTGCCTTTTGCTTGTCTACGATGGAACGGGAAGTCAATACGATATACATCAGTCATAGACCTGCATCATCATGAATATTTATTAAAGCCGACAGACCGCTCAGCTACGTAAAGAATGAACCAGGATAAAATATTCCAGGTATGTTCACAACTCATTATCGAGATGATTTTTATCCAATTTTTAAGGGCGGGGATTGTCGTAATTGAAATGCGAACAAATGGTGACAATCAGAAAGCCACTTAATAGCAAAAGAGGAAGCGAAGTGGAAGTACAAAGACGTTTGTACACTTTGAACATACTAAAGTACGTTTAATGCAGGGGTCATTACAAAATCTCAGTCATTTGAATAGAGGAGCCCTGACTCAAAACGAAGTTTGCAGATATGCGTACCACATAAATCAAGCGCAAATAAGAGCTGGATGGGGTATCGATCAATGAATCCCTTATTGGAGTGCTGGCCCGCTCCCGGGATCTGTGCGGGAGAAGAGGGTACAGACTCCGAAAACGGTATGCGCGGCGGAAAGAAGCGAAATAATGCACTATTAGGTAGGAGGCTACAAAACTAATACACACTTCTCATTTCACATCAAAACTTTCAAAAGCTAACTCGTTATGAGCCCAACAGTAAATGCCACCGACGCGGACGAAAGTCGCGAAGTGGAAAAGAATGCCGACGACTGCGAAAGGTTCGCCAATCCTAACGACAAAGGAGAGGTCAGAAGGCATGGACCGAGTGATACACAGGTCAAGATCTTGGGAGTGCTCATGGCCATCACCGAGCGTATGGAACGCATGGAGTCGACGCAAGAACGACACGGTGATAGATAGAGCAAGGCAAGCGTTTTCGGTTCATCGATCGGACACGGAGAGCCTATGAGCAGGGAGGCGTTGTGGATGACGACTCCTCACATGAGTTGTCCTGGAATATTGCCGGCTACCTACTTTGGAGTAAAGTAGCCGGGATATATGAACGCAGCTGCGAAAGTCGAGATGGCGCATGCTCCACATCCCGAACTACCTCAACACTTCGTACCGAGACCCTGGCTTATCATCGCGCGGCTCGACAGCAGCATGGTCAGGTACCAGAGGAGCCGTTCACTTGAGTACCAGACACAAGACTGTTGAAGCTAGGAATCAGGCCCTTCGACGAAAAAGAGTTCTACCACGGATTGGGCAGTGGTTTTTTGGCGTAGGGAATGCATTTTGTAAGACAAGTTTAGTTTGCTGAAAGAGAAAGTGGATACCCATGGAGTGGAGACGTAAAAGCGGACGTGCTCGGCCGCCACCTGGAAGGTTTGGCCGGCTTATACTACAGCCAGAAAGTTGAAGACCGGTGGAAGGAGCAGCCCACCCTGTAACGCGCCATGCAGCGACTTCTGCATACCTTTGCCTAATAACGAACTTCAGCACATAGCATGGGGATGTTTCCAGCTACCAAGAGCCCGGCACGAATTTGGAAGGAACGTTACCTTTACTTGGTGGCTGAAAGTGAGGTATGTGGGGGTGATGGCAACCTGGTCCTCGACAACATCGTGCATTACGCTGATCCTTCAATGAGGATATTCATGTTGTCACGCCAGAACCTGGTACGAGCAGACTATCTGCGACAGGAAGGAGAACTGGATAACTTCGCGCAATCTATGAAAATAGAACTCAAGAGCCGCCAGTTGGCGCGCGACGTCGTGAATGTCGCTCGGCAAGAAGCCAAGACAGCAGGAAATGCTATAAATGCGTATATCGGGTCATATAAACTCTGCATGCCCGAAAAGAACAGATAACTTCTCACGAGGGGGACTGGGCTTCTTCCTCACCGCCAGGAACACCGATGTCGAAGAAGGGGTCTGAATTCTTTACAGTGGATTCAGCAGGCACCTGGTAAACGACAAAATCTTCCGGAGATTCGACAGATAACGAAAGCGAGTGCATCGCCGCGGATAGCGGTGCACTGCGTGTTACCAAGCGAAGAAGCGTATTAATATCGGGTACAGTGATGGGAATACCGGTGAAGGGGCGCCTACAGGACTTGTTCTACGCGGAGTACCTCGAAAGAAAGATAACATCTTACGGAATGTTGGAGGCAAAAGGTTTCGGTAAGCTTACCGTGGGAAACACCACATGATCGTGGCATATAATTGAGGTCAAGCGGTATTAGACGTGGAGTTATCACATCACAAATTGTTTGTGCGCGAACAAATCTGCATACGAAAGAAGAGCACGGTGTACGTAATTATGGCGTTAATGGCAGGAAATGAAGCAGAAATCGGACAGGACGTTCAGCGGGGATTACTGATGCAGTTTCGCAGGAGGCTTGCCCATCTGAACTATGACACAATCATCAAAATGGCAAGGGACTTGGGTTCAGGGATTGCCCTTACGGATGAATTCAAATCAAATTGTTCGGCCATTTTCCTAAGGATAGCAAACAGAATATCATCATCAAAGAAGGACTCAGAAGACAACTCACCCATCGAAGTACGAAGTAGTAGATGGAAGGATCTGCTCGGACCTGAAAGGGTCAATGACGCCACGAGACCGAATAGGGAACTGATACATGGTCAACTCGGTGGACCATTGTACCAACTACTGTCGTGTCTTCCTGGCCACAGCTAAGGACATTGACTCTCAGGAGTTCAACCATTTTATGGCGTATTTCGAGAGGCGGTTTAACTGTTGAATTCACGTTGTGCGGACGGATGGTGGAGGGGAATACCAAGCCTTAAAACTTCTCAGTAAGGATATTGAAATAGTGCGTCAATGCAGTGAAGCACGAAACCGAGCAAGCAATGGGAAGGTGGAGCGGATGCATCGCAGCATCATGAACATGGTGCGGAGCATGATTTTTGCTTTTGGTTTAACTATCTGTTTCTGGGGAGATGCGGCCGAATACGCTTCGTACATCCCCAACAGAAGTTCCCGCAAGGCCATTGAAGGACGGAAAACGCCTATAAAGCTACTTGCAAAATACGCACCCGTTTTGAGTGATATTGTGATTTTTTTGGTCACCATGCACGGTCCACAGGAATGCCAAGAACAAATCCTTCGGTGAAAAAGGCAAGTCTGGTCTTATCATTAATAACGTGAAGAGACCAAGTCTTACAGGGTGTATATCCCCAATGATAAGTTGATTATCCAGTCACAGCATGCAAGAAACATGGAAAGCTCACGGATCAGCAGAACCAGCAACTGCGGCGAGTACATCATATCGATATGGAGAAGAGGAAAGTTGATGAGGTCAGCGCGGTACAATCAAGCCATGCTCAGTCGGAAGATCCAATGGACAGGCTACGAGCATTGCACACGATCGGAAAGCCGAAAGGAGGGACGAGAAACAGCTCCTAAGGGCGTAGAAAGAGAGAAGGAACAGCGGCTAAGGGCGTGTAAAGAGAGGAGGAACAGCCGCGCGACGTGGTGAATAGCTTTCGAGAGGCTGACCCTAACTTTACGGACAGCAATAAGAAGCGTTCACAAGGCGGAGGAGCTACCGCGATGGACGAGGACCTTTGGGATCTTGCTGATAACGGAGTCTGGTTAGTGGTATTCTCTCCCGATGACAGGTACGTCTTACACACCAAATGGGTGTTCAAGACGAAAAGAAATGCCGATGGTGAAAATGAGCGATTCCAAGGCAGGATAGTATCTCGCGGAAATGAACAGCTCTTTGGCGCTGACTAAGGATGGCCTTTCGCAGCAGTGATGGATCTCAGCATAGTCAAGGTGATAATATCATTATGAGATGTGCCGGTAAGTCACGGGGATATTCCAAATGCATATGTGAAGGCGGACAAGGATAAACACCTGGATATCTATTTCTGGATCCCGCAGGAGATGGTGATACCAGCGAAATAGTAGCAGAAACTGGGTACGACAGACAGAACGGCGCTGGCACTACGCTTTAAGAAATACCTATACGGTCTAAAGCAGGCGGGAAGAATATGGAATCAACTTCTGTACAAGAAAGTAGAGAAATTCGGCTTTACCCGGTGCACTTCCGATATGTGCTGGAATGAGATGCACCATGGAACGTAAATAATCATCGCAGGCGTATCTGTCAATGACCTCATGGTCACTGCATCTCCCGCCGACCTGATCGGTGATTTCTTCGATGCGATGGGGACACTTTCTATCAAGGATTTGGGAAAAGTACTCAAGTTTCTCGGCATGAGAGTGGAACTATCAGATGAGCATGGCTACACGGTTGACCAGCAGGCAGCAATCATGGAGCTACTTCAGCAGATAGGGCTTGCGGACGCGAAAGTCGTGCGTAGCCCAGTACGAGACAAGACGTTCAAGAAGAAATTTTACCAGAAGGTATTTCTCGGGGAAAGGAATGGACGTATTGATCCCCCAGTGCATGATTTTCAATCGATAGTTGTATCAATTGCTAGATGGGAGCCTACTTTGGGTGTCTAGGCGCACGAGAACACACTTAAGCTTCACCGTACATCGAGCCACGCAACCCACGCAACCCACGTATCAGCCGACTATGAGCGACTGGAAACTCGCCAAAAAGTATCGCTGGGTACCATAAATTTACTAAGTATGTAAAGCAAAGGATGGCGAAAAACGTAGCCTAAGGAGGCATGTCAAGATGGAAAGCTGGAGCGAAGCCAATTTGTCGCAGACAAGTGCGATCAAAAATCTGTAATGGGTGGGGTAATCACCTTGGACGTAGCAGTTATACGCTGGATGTGTAAGAAGCAAAGAGGTGTATCAATTTCTACAATGGAAGCGGAGTTTACATCAGCGTTGATCCTTGGACGTGAACATCTCGGGCTCCAAGAGCTGGTGAAAGAAATAGGGTTTCCGGTGACCGAACGCATGGTGATGAAAATGGACAACCAAGTCGCTCTACGACAGCTAGAGTCGGAAGATAGTATGAACAGCGCCAAGCACGTGGACATACGTGTGTAGTTCATACAGAACATTGCAAAGCGAGGGATTGTGAGGCCGTAGTACGTTGATTCACGTCTCATGGTGGCCGATTCGCTCACGAAGGCGCTATCCGCTCACAGGTTGACGGAGTTGCGAGGTGTTTTCAATCTTGTTCAGAGGGAGGTCACCGAGTCAGGGCAACCGAGGAGGACTATTAGATAAAAAACAGTGTTGCAACAATCTGGGCGTTACTGCATGTTCGGCTGCCCACTCTCGGTATCTGTGCGGGAGAAGATGGTACAGGCACTGTAAGCGGTGTGGGCGGTGGAGAGAATTGAAATAGAATACTTTTAGGTAGGAGGCTGCTAAACTTATACACACTTCTCATTTCACATCAATAGTCTTAAAAGCTAACACATTTATCTGCTCAAAAGTATCGTATAAGCTCTAGAAATTCATCTTGTCACGCTTCTGTTGCTGCTCTCATCCGTCCTTAAGCTCATTCTTGAATGTAATTCAATTCAAGGAGGTGATACGTTTGGACTTGGATTGATGTCTTGCATTTCGTCTTATTGCCCTTTTTTACTATATGACTTCGGCATTCCCACCCAAACTTGTGATTATTGCTTACAAAGATTATGAAATTGGGTAGGAGGACAGTACCAGCAGTGTGTAGTTGATCTGCATGCCAATATCATGGCTAGAGCAGTGGAAGTCGCAACGGGGGGTAAATTCCTGAGCTTCGGAGCTGTCGCCCAACTTTAAGCGTACGATAGCCCCGTCATAGCGGATAACATTTAAGCAATGGCTCAAACATGTTTGTGTCACGTCGTAGCTTTTTCACGCTCATGTCGATACAAAAAAATTGGGAATTGTCACCATGAATGACACGAAGTCGGTCAATCATTGGCGAATGGGGAAAGCTAGGGAAAGGAGCGTCTTTTAAATGCAGCAAGTAGAAACAAAGAAACAAAACAATGATGGCTTCGTAAACAAATACTTCCCGTTGGACATGCAACGAAATTGGGCATTCAACTTGCATTCCTCACGCTTTCGAATACGCCAAAAGATGAACGTAAACAATTTCGATACAAAAAATGAAGAGGTGATGTACGAAAGTCGTACCTTTGTACAGTGAAAGACTCAAATCAATGGTAGGTTACAATTTCTTTCATCGTTCTTTATCCAACATTGTCGGTCTTGCTGGAGATATTGTATGAAAGTGGAGGCTTACTTTCACAAGGAAGCACAGAAGAAGACTTGTAGTCTGGATCTCTATTAAGACTTTATCGGGTCAAAGCACATGTAGAGGTCTGACAACTTTACTTATGTGCTGTTGAGTCATCAATTAGCAACAAGTAACTTGTATTCATCCAGCGGCTCCAAAAAGTTCTCAATTCAAGCGTTTCTACCAACCAGGAATCTTGCTCATATAAGAACGAATGGCAATAATGAACCTAGTCCATGAAATCTGATTGCAAAGCTTCTTGAGAATCGACATATTTGAACCTGCTACCTCATTCTGCCTCTTTAGGAAGCGAAACATGAGTTTCTATGCTTTTTACGAGTTCAAAAGGCCAATCGATCGATTGGCGATGATCAACCAAATTACGACAACCCAAACACTTAGTCCGCTTCACTTGTTATCCATATATGAATTGCGTATTCTTTACTTCTCCGTACAGCTTATCTTCCACAAAAGGACAATGTTTCGAATGTTCAGCAATGCATCTGAGAATTGCTGGCAGGATTTTGGCTTCACAGCGGCAATTATGCCAATTGATGCTTAGCTTTTTATCATTTCATCGTGGGTGAAACACGCTTCTTTTTCATAATACAATCTCAAAGGTCCACAAGACTACAGCAGAAGCATCGCAAGTAGGATGAATACATATAAGATCCTAATTTGTTGAGATCGTATATCAGAATTATTGATGGTTTTGTTACAGCACCATATCATCAGGTTTTGTCTTTATAATAGAAGCTCACGACTAGGAGTATTAATGCAAATTCAGAATGGTTAGGGTTCAGAATGTGCATAGATTCGATGTTACTCGACATGGAAAATGCCGCAGACTTAATTCTAGAGGATGTACCACGTAGGCATTCCAACCGTCTTGGGAATTTGCATCGTAAAATACTTCCTACTCATCGGCTGCACCGCTGTGCGACGGAGAGCTTGAGCTTTCTTGCTACGTTTCACTTTCCGTCATTTTTTTTGCACTTGAGCGTGTAGACTATGCCGCTTTTTTGTGGTGGCATGATCTTCATCTTCATTGGATACTTCACGCGTGCGTTTCTTTCCCAAGTTAGATTGACTATCACTTCTGAGCTTGGGTTCTGGTTCCAGCTTCGACTGTGTGTCAGCAGTAATACTTGTGGATGCACTGGTTCCATGGACTTGGCAGTCTTAACTTGGTCGCAGCTGGGATCAGAAATTAGTACTCAAAGAAGATTTTGCAATAATGTTGAGCTTATACCTTGGGCTCTTGAGTTTGTGTATGCTTCTCAATTTTGAGCATGTGCGCATCTAGCTCCTTTTTACGACCCATTAAAGAAGGATTCTCGACCTTGCCGAAAGTGATTGGTGCAAACTCCAATGCTTTCTCACGTCGCTTGTACAAGTTGCCTTGAACTTCGTTTGAAGTTAAGTGGAAGCTTGGCCTTGAGCTTGACGTTGAGCTGGACCTTGCAGTTGCAGTTGCACTTGAGCTTAGACTTGAGCTTGGGAGATCAGAACTTATTGCTGCTTCTCTAGAACGCTCTTCCCATCTCTCTAGCACTTTCTTAGGGTCACTTATCTGTGTTTATATATATTCGTCGTCGTCATCTAGATAACGTCTCTTTCATCAGCATCAAAGTCTGACGAGGGTTCTTTTACATTACTCAACACAGGCAATTGTTCAAAGGGAGACAGATTTTCGAAAATCTCGTAGTCCACTTCCTCTTCTTTTTTGTGTTGGGCTGTCTTATGTTCCCCTTTACATACAAGTTTTCTGATCGTAGGTTGATGATCGGCTGCTAGTGACCCCATACCCGATGCTGAGTGCTGCCGACTAAAGTCGAGCAACATGAAGGCGATGGTTGTTACGCTTCGAACAGAGATGAGACCACTTTTATTAGGAGAATCGATGAAAACTAAGTGGATGGAGAGCTTTTGAAGAGTGAGATAACATTCTCTTCACTTTGATTCCACGCAGACTCAGAAAGTGGGATACGAGAGGAAGAATCAAGTGTTCCATTGCATGGAATCTAGAAACCTCTAAAATGAATAGCTAAGTGGACCCTGCACCTTTGGATGATTCGCAAAGAATTCCACAAGTTATCACGCTAATGATTTTTTGAGTGCCCAATTACCTTTCTTGATTGACTGTAGCGCAAGCCGTGATGTTTGCTGGAAATCAGGTTGCTTATTTATTTGTTGGAGTTCACATGGTAATGCCACCTCTATGCAAACTATTTAAAATGATTCTATATAAGATTACAAGAGTTTGAAGTAGTACATTTGGCCTGTTCTTTAACCGGGAAGAACAGTTCTAGGAAATTACATGCCAACGTTAGATGAAGTCACCTTTTTTCTACCTGACTCGGTTAATTCCCTCAAAGTTTTGATTTATGAACAAATATAATCAGTCAATGCTTGTTACTCCATTTCTAAATCACCAATACTAATTCTCGGGACAATTACTTAGTTAGTCCGGTGCCTCCAAGAAGCGATGTACTATATGATCGCATCAAACGTAGAATCTGATATTCTTGCTTTGTGCGTAAAAGAAGATTTCGCCTTTTGTTCATATCTTGCAAACTTTGCGAACTGACGTGATACTTCATAATATCACGCATTATGGCTTCATATCTTCCTTCGATTCAATACCCCAATGAGTGACTAGATTGAGGTGACTCTCCATTACTATTATATTTCATACAAGTCCTACGTTCTTTCTTCCTTTTTATCCCTCTTGAAAGAAAACCGGGTGTGTACTAATCAGCGAACGCCTTTGTTGAAGCGGCTTTTCGGACTATTGCCATCCTTTCTCGAGTTCTCAATAATGAGTTTTGTTTTCGCTCTTTCATTTTCTACCAACGATTTTCCAGATATGAGTTTTCTTCTCACAGTCACTAGAATTTGTACCAATTCTTACATTTTTGTCGTTGTTGTTTTTGCTTGGCGGAATGCATCAATCAGACAGATAAATTGATATGTGCCCTAGCATGACCAGAGTCGAACTTATTGGATGCTGTACTCTTCCAGAGGTGCCTTGATTTCGTGAAGCGACACTCACGATTTTGTATCGTTTTGATTCATTACTTTTGCATTTCTTCGTGCCTCGATTCCATTTTCTCTTTCGTTTTTGTCAGATGGATCATTTGGTGAGTCCAGTAAGTCGACATCTTTGTTGCGGAGTGCTAGGAGAAGTGTCTTTACAGCGTCAACGCTTTATGAACTGATCTTCACTCCAAAGCACCAATTTCTGATAAGTGAAGGTCCTTTTTCCTTAACGTGGCTGATGTCTAAACATACCGGTATGTTCGGAGACTCTCATATACTGACGCTACTAACTTTCACGTTTCTTTACACGGCCACCAGTGCTGGCAACGTAATGACTCAGTTGTTGCGGTTGTTGCTACTTGGTACCATTAACGAGTACATATGTGACCCAATACTCAATTTCTCTTTCCAAATTGTTGCTTGGCTTCTCTCTATGTAGTAATACGTAGTACTGTAGCTCTATCTACCACACTGAAGGCTGCCTATCTTTACTACAGTTTCATGCCTAGAATACTTATTGTTGATATTCCCAGAAAACCAGAGGTGCATTTGGGTTGCAACGCTGCGTGTCTTATCAAAGTGTTTACTCCTCCTTTCGTACTATTTTCTCTACACGAATTCACATACAGTACAAGCACCTTTTTGTGTATCGCTTCAGCTATACACCAGCTTGCGATTTCGAAGAAATATGACGGCGTCAACGCAGCAAAGATTCATGAAGGGTAGTTATCAAAGAAGGTTGGAAATAAAGCAAATACAAGTAATGATTTTGAAAACAGAATGCGTCATTGTTCAATTGGAAAGCAGCGTGCAGAGAGCACAAGCCAATATTCAC
The DNA here is from genome assembly GCA_902706625.1 of Albugo laibachii. Classification (NCBI taxonomy): domain Eukaryota; phylum Oomycota; class Peronosporomycetes; order Albuginales; family Albuginaceae; genus Albugo; species Albugo laibachii. The sequence goes on along the minus strand of CACSLJ010000031.1, from coordinate 87,685 downwards.
TTTTTCAATGCTTTCTTTCGATTAAAAGACTCGTTCTCGATTCCGTGTCCAATCATTTCGTAGGGTGCGATCATAAGAAGGGAACCCTTTCAGACTATACCAACTTTTGATTAATGAAATTCGAAGAACGACGAGCTCCCGTACAGGGGATAAAGTGATTTCATTGGTGCAGCTTCAGGATACAAAATCCTAGACAATATCATATGGATCGATGTAGACGAGCTCTGTCCTCTTATTGATCATTTAGACGCATGTGAAACACATACTGGTCGAATGATTCGGACTATTTCGGTGGTGAAAGCATAGGAACAAATTCCTTGTGCAGGGGCTACAAAATGGAGACGGTGGTTTTATCAAACAGCAGGGAGCGCAGAGACTCAATACGTTGCATCCTCTATAAAAATATAGAAAAAATTATGCCGAAGGAGTCCATTCGATCACCCTGAAAGGTCGTATGTATTCCAAAGAGGCCATCAATGGTGTGGCCGGCTCCAAGAAAATCTAGTAGGTGGTCTACTTTTAGCAACTGGTGCTTTTTGGCAATTAGCGGTAATGAGATATCATGTCCGAGACGATGATAGACATACTGCCGCCCGCAAGCCGCCGAGAGTATGGAAATTCATATTGCTCGCATTCGCTGCCTACATAGTGGAGAGCAGCGTGCCGGACCCACCAAAAAATGTACAAGTGAGCATGGTAAATCGAAATAGTGTTGCTTTAACATGGGAGCCTCCCTCGGTCAATGAGACTTCAATTACAGCTTACATGGCGGAATGGGATCCCACACCTGGAACCGTAGAAGTTCAAATGATACAAACGTCGACCTATACAAGAGCCAACGAAGTTCAATCGATTCAAACCCATGCTGATGACGTCAATGAAGTTCAGCAAGTATCGACTAGTGCCAATGTTATAGCCGAAGTACAGACGATCACCACTACTGCAGCACCTGGAGAGAATCTAGGCGGTGTCTTCACCGTTGCTCTGGACACTAGACAATTTGGCGGAAGCTACCAGATTTCTGGAGAAATTCGATATAATGCGCTGCCCGACACGGATCGCTCATCTTTGAAGCAAATGCTCAATGATATGAGGAATTTAGGGCCCAGTGGGGTCACATCCGTCTCACGAAGCGGTCCTGATTCACAAGGAGGCTATCAGTGGAAAATCACATTTGCTTCATCAATAGGTGATATTCCGCAGCTGATTTTGAGAAGCCAAACACTTATAGGAAGTGGTGCAAAAGTTGTGATCGATACAAAAACTCAAGGGAATGTGATATCCAGCGGATTTTTCACGTTGCGTTTCCGCGATGCCACAACTACCGATATCAAATATGATTCAACCGCGACAGAAATGCAGCAAAAATTGACTTCACTCAATCCAATCGCCTCTGTCCTGGTGTCTCGACTCGGCCCTGATGCTCAAAATGGTTTTAGATGGAGAATTACGTTCACATCCAATGCGAAGAACAATGGAGGACCACTTCCTCTAATTGTTGTTGGGAGCAAGTCCAATTTTCGAGCGGAAGGAGCCGCTGTTAGTGTCCAACAAATAGTTCGAGGTAACGCACTAAGTGGATCCTTCAAACTCACGTATAATGGTGTAAGCACTAGCAACATTCCGTATGACGCAGATGCATCGATCATGCAAAGTAAATTGGGCGACCTCAACATGGGAAGGATCGATGTATCGCGTACAACAATTCCTGATCCACAAGGAGGATACACATGGACGATCTCATTTTTGAGCTTACAAGGAATTACTTCATCGCTTGGATACGACGCATCTCGTATGATTGAGTCACGGCTTACAGGCTCAACCTCGGAGCTGATAAAAGTCAAAAGAGTGAGGCAGAACACTGCTCAAGAGGTACAGCAGATTGAGATTTCAACAACCAGTACCACGGTCGCGCGCTCTACATACTACTACCTACAATTCACAAATCCCGCTTTGGGCACAACTTTATCGACAGGAAGGATTCCAGCGGATCTTACCGAAAGTGTAAGCTGTAACGCAGCGCTACCAGAGATCCAGCAGGTACAAATACGCACGGTTGATACGACTGCACAGGGTGGAGACTCCATTGTATCCCCAGACCTTCAGTTTCAATTGATATTTACAGCTTCGGGGCGGTACCAGGAGCCACAATCTACAGATTTCATCAATATAACGACAAATGATGGAGGCGGGAGCTGTAGTACCTCTGTGGGATTAATAAAATTTGAGCTAGAAAAGCTTCCGTCGCTTCTTGGTTCGGTCACAGTTACTTCAGGACCCGAATCAGCTGCACTGGAATGCACATGGACCATTACTTTTCACAATCAGCCCGGAAATATAGCCCCACTTCAAGTGCATTTGAGAGATCGCCGATTCATGCAAAATCCTTCGATATCGAGAACACTAGGAGACGACACAGCAACCGTAGTAGCGATTCAGGACGGTACAATCGATCTCATCAAATCGGAGCTGGAAGATTTAGTCAATATTGCAGGCACAGTAATGGTCACTGCCGTTGCTCCAACCAATGCTCAGCACGCTTGTAGCTGGAAAATCACATTTGCTGACACTGCTGGAGACTTACCTCTACTTCAAGTAGCGGTTGGGAACAACGTCTTCTCTTCATCTGGGATGCAAGGAAGCGACACTGTTACTGTGACTGAGATTACTGCTGGTACATCGACGCCTTTGGGAGGAAGGTTTGCTCTGGAAGTAAATGGTGAATCGACAGGGTACATTCCTTTCGATGTGAGTGCAATGAGCCTTCAAATCCAGCTGGAAATGCTTTCAGCTATCACAAAGCCCGTACGAGTCTCTCGACTTGATGCTGACGCTAACAATGGATACCGGTGGCTCGTCACCTTCCTGGGCAACGTTGGAGACGTAGACACAATGTCAGGAGATGCGAATTTTCTATCAGGAACTGCACCTACAGTACAAATAACTGAGAAGGTGAAAGGCATCTCACCGCCATTCAATGCTCGTGGAAATGCCGGTAGTTTTGGCTCATCACTAATAACGGCACTGAATGATTTGCCATGGATCGCAACTGGACTAGACGAGAATGTCCCATTTTACTTTCGAGTCTTTGCATTAAATGCGACTGGAAGAAGCTATCCTGCATACTCGAGTCCTCGGTGTTCTATTCCTCAAGCGCGTACGTTCCAGTCATTCTTCCTTTAGTGCTTTACAATAACCTTTTTGCGATGTAGAAGCGCCTCCACCACCTCAACAAGTCTCCATGCGAGTCATTGACGCCTCCAGACTTGCTGTTCGTGTCCGAGCACAAGCGATGAGCCGACAATCTGAAATGAGTGGCTATGAAATCGATTATGCAACATCACAATCATTCGACGAGGTTCAAGAAATACGACTCAGTGTTCCTGTTCGGAAGGAAGTTCAGCAGATACAAACTTTGACGAGTAGTAGAGATGAGGTTCAGCTCTTATACTTGACGTCCAATTATGACTACACCTTGGGTCCTCTTACAGAAATCCAACGTGTAAGCTGTGATGCTCAAAGCTCAACAACAACATACTTTGAGCTTGCACTGGAGGGCTATGTAACAGCACCGATCTTGGCATCAGAGACTTCTACGGAAACGCTCAAGACAATTCTGGAAGAGCTGATCAACATCAATCAAGTAAGCGTTGCGTTCTATGGTGGTCGTACAACTGCCTGTGCACCTTGCGACATCTTCACCGGCTGCACGAGTGGCTTTAGCGTGGAGTTCCTCAGCATCAACCGATACAAAGGAGACATACCATTACTGTCAGCAGTGACGAACAATTTGGGCGGAAATCGTCGGGTCGATATCACGGAATATAGGAAGGGTCAAGCGCCACCAAGTGGTGAAATTCGACTCTCCTACTTACGGGGAAAGGATGCCGATACCGTCCCTATTTCTGCAACGGCTAGCTACACGATGATCCAGTCGGCTTTGTCGGCCTTGGACAGTACAATGACAATCACAGTACGCGACGTCACGACTTCACACCTCTCCTCTCAAAAGGTCTCCGCTGGAGCCAAGCTTTGGACCGTTACTTTTTCTGATAGTGGGTACTTTCCAGATCTACTCCTTCGACCAGGCAATGATAGGCTTATGGGAAACGGAGTGAGTCTTCAAATCCTTACAAAAGGAGCAACGAGCGATTTTGCTACACCGATTGCTTCCATTTCTGGTAACTCTGTGGAAGGTTCATTCAAACTCAGTCTCGGCGGTCATGTAACGTCCTCTGTCCCGTTTGACACATCCATTACAAGTATGAGAGACTGTCTTGAGTCACTTCCAAACGTGGGAAAGGTTGCAGTAAGTCGAACGGGTCCGTCTTCCAAAAGCGAGTATACATGGTCCATAACATTTTTATCGATTCCTGGATGTCGTCCTCCTGGCTCGGGGGACATTCCATCGCTTCAAGTCGCCGACGTGGATGAACTAAGAGGTACTGGCTCTAGTGTATCAGTCCGCACTATTGTGCAGGGCTCTCTTCCTCTCGATGGTACATTTCAGCTCAGCTTCTCATCGGATGGTGGCGTGAGAAGCTTTCAGACTTCGTCTCTCTCACCATTTATAAACGCCCGAGAAATGAGAGCAGCCCTTGAAGACATGCCAAATATCGGCTCGGTATCCTCATCAGCACACGAAATCGGTGGTGTTTACAGCTGGCGCGTGACATTTGACGGCTGTAAACGTAGCGCATCTCTACAAATTTGTAATACGGGACCGCAGAGCCTATTGATTGGAGATACGACCAAGCTAACTGGTGGAATCCCTTCGAGCGCAAACATACCCTTCATGAAGATTGAAAAAGTGATTCCTGGAATCCCACCTGATCGGACCATTCTGATCACTAATTTGACACAGTCTTCGACGTCATCAATCAGCCAAGAATTCGAGTCAACACTGACTGGGCTGAGTTCCGGGACCTTGTATTATTTCCGGGCTCGATTTTGCAACAGCATGAGTTGTGGCAAAAGAACCTCATCTACTCCAGCGAGCATTATGACTCATAATGTCGCTCCTGGAGCACCTGAGTCTGTCCAGCTTGTATCATCCTCTTCTACATCCATTACAATCGCTTGGACGCCTCCCGAGGACAATGGTGGTGCATCCGTGTCGGGGTATGAAGTATGGATTTCTGACTGGATGAGTGGTGTTGGCGACACTAGTAGAAGCCCTGCACCATTTCGGAAGGTGTATGACCGGCCGAATAACGCGGAGACTACTCAAGAAACACTTGATATCAATGAAGACTCGATCGTGACAGACTATCGGTATCTCTTCAAAGTACGAGCGGTCAACTTTTGCATACCGAGTAACGTTACTCAGGCTTGTTATGGAGAATTCAGTGTTCCAGCACTCTACGCAGTTCGTTCACCAGTCCCTCCAGAGCCTCCATCGGTACTTGAAAAGGATGCTCGCACTTCTGTTGTCGCCAAGAGGATATGCCTCAACTGGAAACCACCGAAAGATAATGGTGGAGCACCCATCACTCAATACAAAGTTTATATGAACGACAATGGACTGAGTATTACCGGATGGACTTTACTGTCGCTAATAGGACCGTTTCCGCATGGTTTTACTCATTCAATCGAGAATTTAGAGCCTGGTCATTCCTATCGCTTCAAAATGCGCGCAGTCAACGCTATTGGGATGTCGGATGAAAGCTCAGTTTTATCCGTTGTGCTTGCGAATGTGCCTACAGCTCCTCTACCTCCAGAGGTCTTTGAGATAAGCAGCCATTCCATCAAGTTACGATGGCAACCTCCAGGAACCTGCTCGTCATCAAGGACAGGATGCAATGGGTCTTCGCTGCTTGGTTATAGATTATATCAATTTACAACTATCACAAGTGAATTGACTCCTTCTCAATCTTCCGTCATGCCGGAGATACAGCGTGTCTCTACAACTTGTGATCCACCGCAACTGGAAATCCAAATTGTCACTATCCTCGATGCAAAAGGACAATTTGCATTGTACCTCAGTGGCGGAACCACGTCGCTTTTGACAGCTGGCACAGCCACTTCGTCTTCTCCGGCTGCAAGTAATGGCGATGTTGCAAGAGCTCTCGAGCGAGCTGGTACCGCCTTTGGCCTGGGCTCTGTGAGTGTTTCATCCCTTAGCCTCCCTACAGGAGCACAGTGGACCATTACATTTACCACCTGGAACAACGTGAAACCTCTTCCGAAGCTTTTCGTAATCCCCGATCGTCTTGAAAATGCACAGCCTACGAAAGCGTATTCCGTCAACGTCACTCGCTTCCAAGTCGGAAGGTCCGTTTTGGGTGGTGATTTTTCTCTCTCCTTTCGGAATGAAAAGGTCAGTGTGCCTCTGAGCGCCACAGTGACCGCAAATGAGCTTCAGAGACGACTTGAGAATCTGGGAAGTATTGGGGTGGTACGTGTATTCAGTATCGGACCTCTAGCCGACAACAGGATGAGCTGGGATATCACGTTCCTTACTGAAGTGGGGGATCTACCACTGCTCAAAGCGACCTCAGGAAGGCTTCATGGGTCCAATACCAGTGTGCAAGTAACGACATTACAGGAAGGAACACCAGGAACAATGATCTATGATGGATCACACGCACCTGATGTTTTGGAACACACAGTTAGCAACCTCATTCCGTACAATTTGTACTCGTTCCTAGTCGTTGCCATCAACTCTGCAGGCGATGGTCTTGCTGGAGCAGCTACTGGACCAGTGCAACCATCGGAAGGTGCTTCACCTCTCCATACTGTTGCAACCGGCGATGCTCTTACATTGGGAAGAACTGGGGTTGTTCATGAAGTACAGACTATCAAGGCTAGAGAAAGTGTAGCCCAATTTCGGCTGAGGTATTCTACTCAGTCGCCATGGATCGGTCCATTTACCTCCTCTTCCACTGCGGAAGAACTTCAGACATTGATGCACAGCAATGATCCAGCGAATTTCTTCGACATTCAGATATCACGCGTGGAAACAAGCGTCGCTGCGGACACTCTGTGGTATATAACATTCATCGCTCCTTTTGTTGGAGACATTCCCTTGATTCAGACAGACAAGATCAATGATGTGGCTATTAGTGAGTTTGTCAAAGGCCAAACGAACGAATTTCTCATTGCCCCACGGAATGCTGGCGCTTCTGTGATAACGTATGCGTCTCCATTGACGACAGCATCTCCATTCAAAGGAAAAGATTTATTCTGGACAGAATTATGGGCCGATTCACCGTCAGCAGCGGTTGACGGAACGCACACAGTTGTCGCCGAAAGTAAGGATATAGCTCAATTTCATGGTGCGATTTATGAGATCCAGGCACTAACGTGGGATTTCACATCGGGTGATATTTACTTCCAGCTGGATACCTCAAATTCTCGCTCCTTAGGTGGAGTTCTGGCCAAGACTTCAGCTCCATTAAGTGCTACAGCTCTCGCAAACCCGTTAATAAATGACATGGAAGCTTCCGAAATGGTTCGAAAGAGCCTCGAGACCCTGGAAAACCTTGATGGTGGGCTTGTTTCTCGGGTCACAAATGCTGCGGCTAGCGGCCAAAGTACTACGTGGACTTATACCGTCACGTTCACAGCCGATTTCTGTGATCAGAGTCCTATCGAACTTGTGATCACCTCCTCTTCAGCTTCCATTCTCACGCCGCCATTCGTTTTTCAGGAGTTGCGCAAAGGACATTGCGAGGTACAAACTATTGTGACATCTTCGAGCATGGAATGGACGCCAGAGATTGTTTCTGTTCGAACTTGGTTGGATGATCCTGGATCAGTAGCACTCAATGGATTCTTCCAGCTTGCTATAAATGGAGTCGGTGCACCGCTAACGGTCAATTATGACATTTCGGCCGATGAGATGCAAAGTTTGATCTGGTCGAATACAAAACTTTCGACAGTGATAGTCACTCGATCGATCGAGGATTATGGCAGTGTGACAGGACTTCGGCGTTGGCTCATCACATTCCACGATACATCGGCTAGGGCGCCCAGTATCTCCGTCGTAAGGAATGATCTGAGCTCGAATCCCACGACCAGCAATCGGGTCGAGGTCTTTGTGCGTCAAGTGACACGAATGATCCCTTCTCTTGGTGGAACCTATGTGGTGAATTACATCAATGAAACAACAGAAAACATTCCATTTGACTCTTCTGCCATCGAATTAAAGTCAGCTCTTGAATCCTTTTCGTCCATTTTGGAAGTGGATGTAAAAAAAGAGGATCGATGGAATGGAAATCATTGGACGGTCTCATTCACAAAGAATCTGGGTAATCTACCTCTCCTCCAGCCGCGTTCAGTATCGTACGAAATCCAACGAGTCGCTACAACTGGGGGCTCCCCCACTCCTTTAGGTGGGAGCTTTAGCCTCTTATTCCAGGACGAGAAGACTCCTATGATCCGTTTTAATGCATCAAGCGCAGAAATGAAGCAATCTGTCGAGTCGATCGCCTCCGTAGGCCCAGTGGATGTGTCTCGCTTGCGTCACAATGACAACACAAATCGATTCCAATGGAGAATTACATTTCGAAATCCGACCGGAGACATCCCACTTTTGCTTTTATCGAAGTCAATGCTCACAGGAAGCAACAGCAACGTGGAGATCATCGAAGGGCAAAAAGGAGCTCTTGGAACACTCACAGGCGCCTCTCCTGAAATTCAAGCGTTCGAGAAGCAAGCTGGTTATCCCAACTATAAATCTCAATACCGCTCTCAGCAAGTGGGGCCTTTGCATTTGGCCGTACAACAGCTCTTGAAAGGTGGACTTCGGGCGCTGTATTACGACAATTATTGGCTCCAAGAGTACCCCGTCCTTGATCAAGTTGATCAAAGGCTTGACTTCAACTGGGGCCTCGACAGAATTACAATGTATGGAAGTGATTACGTGAGTATCCGGTGGTTTGGCAAGCTGCGAGCGCCCTATTCCGATACCTTTACCCTCTATGTGACCTCATCCGAAGGCGTACGAGTGTGGTATAACCACACGCTTGTTATCGACACTTGGGAAACCGCAGAGGCTCTTGAGTACTCTGACCCATACGACGAGTTTGATTTCTCTCCCAAGCCTGTGCAAATCGGTACAATTGCCAGCTTTCAGACGAGTATGATTGCCGATCGCTTCTATGACATCAAGATAGAATACCACGAGGCTACCGGGAATGCAACTTTCCAGCTAGAATGGAGCTCAAATTCCTTTCTGCCAAATCGTCAGGTGATTCCATCTTGGGCCTTGTATCATGGTCGTCATATCGTCGACAGTCCATTCAAACTCACGATCGTTCCCGGTGTCATGGACTTTCCGTACACAACAGCTTACGGAGATGGATTGCATGAAGCAACCGCTGGAATACCTGCTCAGTTTGTGATACAAACACGTGATCAATTCGGAAATAATAAGACATTCTTAGAGGATCAAAGTGGTGGCTATGTATTCGAGGAGAAGAATCTAACTGTGGCCTATGATAGCGACATGGAGGCTCCGTTCGATATTTCAATCGTTCCTACCGATGCCAACGCTCCATTGAACGCTGTTTCATCAATGGAGCTCCCCAAATGGATTGGAAATGGACGATTCAAGGTCAATTATCTGACCGCTATTAGTGGCAGTTACCTTTTATCCATCAAAACCAAAGGAGATAAAAATGACATTTACTGCGGCCTTGGAAAAGCTCAAAAGTGCTCACCATTCCCACTGACCGTCGTACCGGGGCCTATGACTCCGCATACAAGCCAGGCTTTAGGCCTGATCAATCCTTCATTCGGAAGGCTCGACGGGCTCGTAGAAGCTGTTGCAGGACAGAGTATGAATTTCACGATCCAGCCCCGAGACACTAATGGAAACAAGGCAACATTTTTTAGCAAGAAAGGCGATCCGAATGAACGCATCTTTGAGACTGTCATCACGTCGAGATCGGATCCATCGGTTATATACAAGAGTCAGTATATTGACAAGCCTTCCGATCTCATGAGAGGTTTGTATCGCGCCCAGTATTCTATCCCAAGTGCTGGGAGCTATACCATTCAGACGTACCTTTACGATAGCCCAATTCTTATGTGTCCTGGGCGTTCGACTTCAGTGGAATGCAATAATCTTGGAACTCCCGCGATTCTTTATGTCGTTCATGGACACCTTCACCCTGAATCGTCTACAGTGAGTGAATTTGACACAGGAATAACAGGAATGCGGGCAAATAAGAAGATACAAATCAGTGTGATGGCTCGTGATCAATTTGGAAATCTCCGGACAGGAGAACAAACGGCCCACTCTGTCTCTACAGGAGACGGAGCTTCAGATGCGTTTGTGGCTGTTGCTGTCAGAGTTGAAAACACTACACAACAGCCAGAGACTATTCGTTCAAGCTCTGCAGTCCAGACGCTCACAACGCCTTCACTTTCAACGATGAATCCACGAAGAACATCCTCAACAGCTGCCGGATCCTTTCGACTCACTTACGGATACTTCAACCACACGCTCTGTCGAGAATGTGTATGGCAAGTATCTGGGAATACCATCCGAGTGCTCAACGATTTCACAGGCTTACTGCGGCCATACACCAAGTTTACCATTGAATCGTGCGTGCTGACCGCTTTGATGGTGTACGCAGACCGTGTCTCAGTCGTGGATAACCATGGATGTGCTGTTATAGCGTCTACAACCTCTCTGAAGGCGCTGAAAGTGTCCTCGCTGTCTCTTCCAACTATCAACAAAGCTTCTGGGTACAGATTCACGTCACTAATTCCATGCGATGTGACAGCCGCAGGATTGAAATACGCTCTTGAGGATTTGTACCCGGAAACAGAGGTACAAGTCGATCGGACCGTTTTGAACGGTAAATATGAATTCTCCATCACATTTACGAGTCATTTGAAAGCCTGGAACCTCGCGAATTTGGCTGTAGAGTACGCATCCGACACCACTCTCAGCATGCACACGACTCCAGTCAGAATCACAAAAAGCGCTTCTGCTGGCGTGTATCCAATTGCTTTTGTCCCCAGAATTGCTGGGAAGTACAGATTGAGTATAATGGCGCTGGAAACAGGCTCGGAATCGTCTTATCAACATGTGAGAGGATCTCCGTTTAACATGACCGTCTACGATGATAGTGTGACGGACGGGGGATCGTCTCTGGTGACTAATGCAAAGGATATGCCTCTACAATCAGCCTTTATTCCTCAAAGCGTGCAAATGATTGCAGGCGATCCGCTGACGCTCAATGTTCAGCTCAAAGACTCGAGACGGAAAGGACAACAAGTCGTTCGTATTTCTGCCGTCGCCATCCCAACAATCTTGGCGATTCAGGAAATCATCATCACTACGAGCGATGTGTACCAATTTCGCTTTCGCAACTCTGCAATCCGAGCGCCTATCCAAGCTGGTATGGCGTTCACCTCGGTTACAGCTGCATTGGAACAGCTCGGGACCATCTCGGATGGCGGAATCAAGGTGGGGCCTACCGCAGAATACCTCACCGATACAACTGTCACTCTATCACATCCTTTCCGAGTCACATTTACAGCAGAATTGGGTCCCCTACCCACATTAGAAAGCTTACCAGCTTCAGGAATCACCGTCATCCAAGCTGGATCCACAAGTTTTAGGAATGAGATGCAGACATTTACGTGTACGACTCCAGATCCTCCTGCCGGAAGCTTTGTTGTGTCATTCAATGGAGCTTCTATCCAAATCGACGCAAATGCTCCGCTCTCGGGAACGGGTGGAGCGAGTACGAGTGTAGCCCAAACACTTTCCGGTCTCTTGCAATCAAAAGTTTCTGTGACAGCAGAGAATCCGACACAACAAACTGTGTGTGCGGCCTCAGCTTCAAGGATTTTTGTCGAATTCCAGGAGATGAGAGGCGAGCTGCCATCACTGTCGTTTACAGTTCCAAGTGCGGCACAGTCCCTGGGAATGGTGATCACAAACGAGCACGGTCGTGGAGCTGCTGTCTATGGTATTTATCCTGTTGGAGGCTCATTCAAGCTCGGAACTGGCACCTCGACCTCTGAAGCAATTTACACAGGTTCTATTCCTTTTGATGCTTCAGAAGAGAAGATGAAAAGTTCACTGGAAAGTATCCTGTCCGCTAACAGCGTCAGTGTGAGCAGAGATTGGTTTCCAATACCACATCGATACCCCATATTGCCCTCCACGAAAACGGAGCAGGATTCTGAGCTACCTCTTGTGATTGTGCAATGGACGATCACCTTTCTATCCGTTTTGGGCGATCGTCTGCTGGAATTTGACGACGCAGAGCTCTACACGCACGATGATGGGCAAATGGAAGCATTTGTCTCGGTGTACAAACACGTGAGAGGAACGATCGGTAACAACAGATCAGTAAGTGAGCTTACGTCTCCAAATGACATAACAGTCGCGATGAGAACGATGCTGGAAGACCCGGGTCGACAGGAGGTACAGACATTCCTGTGCCGAGGAAGTAGTCCATTCTCAATGTCTTACGCATCTCAATCGATCGCTCTTGGCCCAAGAATGACTCCTTTGGAACTTCAAATTCAGCTGAATGTAATGCTGGCTACTACAGCTCTCCAGAATGGCGTCACAGTTTATCTACTTGACGATGGGAGACTTATGACCGCTGAAAATCTCAATCGATATGTACCAATCTGCAGTCCTCAGCCTTTCTTACTAGAAATCCATTTCTTGGATCGAGCGAATGTGGCGCTGCTGGAATGGTCCGGGCCAAACGATGTCTCAATATTCGAAACGGTAAGCGGTTTACTTCCGCAAAGTACTCCAATTTCCCTCGCAAATACTGCAATCCAATTGCTGAGATGCAAGCTAGCAATGACGTCCTCGGCAGCGATAACAGGCAAATTTGATCTCTCTTTCGGTTCGGACATCGTTCCAGTAACGGCGACAATGACTGTGCATGATTTGAGTCTGCTGCTGAATGCAAAGGACTCTGTCGTTGAAATCGGCGGACTGGATCCGATCGCACAAAACGGAGGACAATATGTTTGCAGTACCAGCGGAAATTCGATCTCAATAGCCTTTCGGACGATCGGAGACTATCCGCTATTTCGAATTGAAAACATTCGGGAAGGCATCGAGCTCGTAGCTGTTGATCAACCACAAAAAGGGCTTCAGACCGTGAAATATATTGGCATGTACAGTGGAGACCCGTCCTCTCCGTACGTTTTTGAAGGCGGTCTCTTCCAGCTGGAGCTTGTACCGGTAGTATCAGGAACGTACTCGTTGTCTGTCCAGGTCGCCTCCACCGAAAGTATTCATCCTCCGAGCGTCAACGTACTTGCATCTATTGCTATTGCATCCGAATGCAAACATAATGCGCCGTCCATTGTGACTCAGAATCAACCGGTTACATTTACAATTTCAGCTTTTGATCAGTTTGGGAACAAACTTCAGAACTCCACGGAGATGGGAGCGCTCGCCTTCAAAGCATGTTTTGACTCTAAAGTTGAAGGAATGCTGCCTCTCGTTTCTATCGAAGAAAATACTCCAAACACGAATGGAGAATTCACTGTCTCGTTCACACCGAAAAAAGCAGGCGAAAGTGAGCTCATTATACATCGTCGAATGGCAGGAGGACTCCAAGGCTTCTTCTATTCCTCTGGAAATTTCGACGGTCCAGCTAACGTTGGGATAGATCCCAATATCGACTTTGACTGGTCGAGTGGGAGACTTCCAATTTCCACCTTGAATGATCACGTTCCAAGCTCATTTTGCATGCGATGGGTCAGTGAGATCTCGATCGCATTTCTGTCTTCCTATAGTGAAGGATGGTACTCGTTCCGAGTCGAGACAGATGGAGTGGTTTCCTTCTCTATCGATGAACAGGAGCTCATCAATACATTCTCGTTGCCATCTAAGAATGCAGTCAGCGTCGGGGACTTTTACATCACCAAGAAAGCGTTCCATTCCGTGCTTCTTCGATATCGCTCAAATGGATATTGGTCGTATATCAATCTCAAATGGACGCCATCTTCGGAAGGAGACCGCAGGGTGTATGTAGCTATCCCATCAGCTGCTATGTATTTCTCGTCCCCCATCAAAAACACTCCCTTCTCGGTTTTGACGGTTCCTGGAGATCTCAGTGCCTCCACTTCGCTTTCGACGCTCCCAAACGGTTCCGTCATAACCATCACTGCTATGGAGCTTTTCACCTTTGAGATTGAGGCTCGTGACAGCGCAAATAACTCGATCAACTGGAGTTATGAAGATGTATACCTCAACGTAAAGCCGACTCTGCGAATCAAACTGCTTGGAACACATGGATGGGCGAAGGAAGGCCGGGTGAATGAGCGTATAGGCGGCGGTTCTGTGAGGCTAAGTCCAAGTTTACTATGTTCAGCGTGTGTCTCCAAACTTGACAGCGATAACAAGTTGGTCCTGAGTGCAGACGTCGTCGACCAACTTATTACTGGAATAAAATTTAGAGTTTTGGGTGCGGGTCCTCCTGGGCTGAATGGAATGCAAACTTCCGACTGCTTCTTTGAGTCTCTTGTTCCATTCCCGTACTCGACACAATCTTCGACTGCAGTCGTTGAAGTCGCACCGGATCACAATTGTCTGCCGTTTTCAGGGATAAGCTTTGGCTTGAGCCTGCTTCTCCCTCTCGATTGGTATTACTTGGGAACTTGTTCCGTTGTTAGAGGAGCTGAACAGCTTTCGAAATGCTCTAGGGACTTCACCAAACTACCAATCACCAATCCTCTAACTCGTGGGGATCGAATTCTTGTCGGAAAAGAACAACAACGAGTGCATCCCATCCGAGGTGTATTCGATGCAAGCAGCATTCCCCTCACGCAACCAATGAGATCGGACTCTAGTGATCGTGTTCTCGTGTACAAAATCGGGGACGAAACAGGAAGGTTCCGGGCCTCTTTTGTGCCATACGTGATGGGTACCTATCAACTTGACGTGGTCGTACCGGAGATAACTCCAGTCCAGGCCATACGAACGATGGTTCATCCTTCAGGCAGGATCAGTGGCACCTTTCAACTAGAATTCCGGGGCTCTCAAACGGCGAGAATCCCATTCGATGTGAGTCAAACTGGCGTGAAGGATGCTTTAGAAGCCCTCGATTCCATTCCACTGGGTGGAGTCAAAGTGGAGCTTGCAGGTTGTACGCATCAGAATCCTTCTCTCGGGTGCAATTGGATAGTAAGCTTCCAGTTCGATTTGTCCGATCAAAAATGTCAGTGGGTCACCGATGACAGATGCTGGAAACTTGGACATTTGTATCAGAACCAGTTGCTTGGCAATGGCGCTGCTGTCATTGTGGAGCGTTTAGGCAGCCCACGAGATGTTTCACGCTTGTCTGGGTTCCCCAAAACCATCCAAGTATCTCCAGGACCTGCAAATCCACGACTAAGCACAGCTTTTGGAAGAGGATTGTCTCGTGCTATAGCTGGAGTTCCAGCAATGTTTATTGTTCAGGTGAGAGACACTGCAGGTAACAATCTCATCGACAAGAATGTATCCTTGAGGTCCGCTTTGCGTGTCAGAGTTTTCCCAATTTCAGCATCCGGGCGTTCTTTTCAGTCGGAATCGATGAAGTCGATGATGGCTGAGAATGTCAGCATCCAATACCTTGACACAGGACGGTTTAAGGTCGCATATGCAGCTCGAAAATCAGGATTACATACGATCGCAATTACGATGGAGACAAAGCCAATCAGACAAAAAGTATCGCTTCGTTGGCCCTCCACCACATCGGATCGAGGAGGTACATTCACGCTCGGGCTCAGCGGCATTTTCACTGATCCGATATCTCATCGAGCTCCCAGCGACGTCGTTCGGGTCGCGATAGTCCGACTGTTGCAACAAGTTTCTGATTCAAACGCTTCCCCAGAGATATCAGACAGCCAAACTCGTGTCACCAAGAGAGTAAGCGGCCTCAACTTTGGTTTCGATTATATGATCACTATTTACGGCTTCACCTCTCGATTCTCGTCTCAGCCGTTGTTATTTGCCGACTGCAACCTCTTTGGGGGTGGGAGCACAAAGTCGAATCCGGCTAAAGTAGACGTCTCTGTCCTTCAATTCTCAACTCGAGAGCATATCAAGTATTCCAGCGATTCATTACGAAATGAGGTTCAAGTGATTTTGCTCGATAAAACCAGTGCACAGAGTGTCTCCGGAACCTTTCGAATGCGTTTTCAGGACCAAGTGACGGATGAGATCAAGGTGACAGCCAACGCACAAGAGCTAGAACTCGCGTTATTAGCTTTGAACGGGCTGGACAATAGCAATTGCATGCAAGTCTCAAGGTCGGATTCACTGGGAAACTATGGAAGCATCGAATGGGCAGTGACATTCCTTTCGACAAAAGCGCCGGATGCTCAATCGCCACTCTTGGAAAGTCGATTTCTGACCGACACGGAAGCTCTACTTGGAAATCTTCCTCCGCTGGAAGTTTTCTCGCAAAGTTTGACTGGAGACGCGACGATAAAAGTACTCGAGAAATCAAGCTCTTCAGTGTCTCCCGGTGGAGTTGTTCTACATGATGGTAGATCTCCATTTACAGCAATGATATCTCATGGACTGGTGGATCCTTCTGCAACAACAGTAACGGACTTAAAGCTCACTCAAGCGCCTGAATTCGCAGGCCTTCACACAGGATCCTTTGGCTTCGAAAGCACAGCTCTCATCGAGCCAAGAGATTCATTTGCAAATCTGATTGATGGTGCCCAAGTCGATTACGAGGAGTATTTGCTCAAGGCTCAGAGCGGTCCTCCGGCTCATGAAGTTCAAATAGTCGAGTTATTCGTCCGAAACAACCCACCAATAGCATCAAGTGCCACTGCTTTTCCCATGCTTACGGGAAGCTTCCGCCTCGGCTTCAAAAGCAAATGGACCGATGTTATCAGTCCGAATGCAGACCTGGCTTCAGTTCAGTTGGCACTAGGAAATCTCGGGGAAGTTGGGGCTGTCGAAGTCACAACAACAGATGCTCGGGAGCTTGTTACTGTAACAGCTCAGGTGTTTAGGCACTCTGAGACTATCCAGGTGACCAATTCGATGTCGATGGACTTTACAATTAGCTTCATCGTTGGTGATTGGATTCGTCTAGAAAGCTTCAATGGTCCGGTGTTCACAATCAAAACGCTCAGTGCGACGCATATCACACTCTCCAGCCCATACCTCGGAAGATCTGATAGCCTGGTCAAAGTATTTCGCCAGATCCAGCTTCAAGCAGCGTATACTTTTATAATCGCATTCCAACCAGATGTTGGAGATGTCGAGGCTTTGCGTGTTGATACGTCTCACTTGCAAATTTCCAATGCCCTTTCCACGGTGGAGAGCCAAACAGAAGCAAAAGTCACATTCTGCGATCGCTTTCGTACACAAAAGGTTGAAGTCTCTTCCGATATTGGGCTTTCAGGCAGTTTTACGCTCCAGTATCTGAATTCGACCACAGCTCCGCTTCCATTCAACATCAATGCAGACGACGTGGAGAAATCACTCGAAAAGCTGCAGTCTATCTACGCAGTGAACGTATACCAGGAAGCCAGTGGAGTCTGGATGATCACGCTTTTGTCTGTGGAGCAACAAAGTTCGGGGTTGAGCCTTTTGTACGCTGAAGGATATCGTCTTTCTGGTCAAAATGTGAAGATCACAGTCGCCTCCTGGTGTCCATCCACAAAAACGGCTTCAAATGGGGCCGTCGTAAACTCTCAGTACGGACGACCTGGACTTCAGTTTCAATCAAATCTTCTCGGAACTACACTGGTTCCTGTCAGGGTCGCATATTCATCGGCCTTTCCGAGCAAATATCTTGCGACCTACACAGCCCCACGGGCTGGATCGTATAATCTGTCGATACAGCTTGCAGGTCGAAATGGAATCGTTGGGCAATACTTTAGCAATCGATGGTTCTATGGTAATCCATCCGTTCATCGTATCGATGCTGTTGTCGACTTTGACTGGGAGGATGGATGGATCTTACCCGACGTACGAGACCTTGTCAGTGTGCGATGGAAAGGCTATATAAAGGCTTCGTTTTCCGAAGAGTACAACTTTACACTTCGTACGCCGCATTCCGCTCGTCTTTGGATTGATGAAAGATTGATTTTGAACGCTTTTGAAGATGACACTAAAGCTGGTCCGAACGAGCCGAAAGATAAAAGCTGGTTTTCATCATCACCGATCGCTATGGCTAAAGGTCGACTCCATAAAGTGATTCTAGAGTTTCGCAAAGATGAAGGGATTTCCCGGCTACAGCTTTTGTGGTCCTCTTTTTCCCAGGTGCTGGCTGTTGTCCCATCTTGTTCTCTCTATCACAAATCGTCAAGTTTTGATCCGAATGGAGTAGACGACATTCGTGGGAGTCCAATTCGGGTCCAGATACAAGGCACACTATCCGGGCCGCCTTCGAATGTGTCGCTCGCCATTGCTTCTGCAACTTCGCTCCAAGTCAGCTTCCAAAGCCCGCTTAATGATGGTGGTAGTGAGGTAGAAGGATACTTGATAGAATCGTGGGAAAGAGAACGCTTTGGTCTTTTTGAAATTCAAATCGTCAAGTTGGATCGGAGGATTGATGGCGGAAGCTTCAAACTCGAGTTGGATGTTGGGCAACACTCAAGGCCTTTGGCTTACAACGCACTCGCTGAGGATCTTCAGAGCGCGCTGCAGGCCATCAGAGGTTGTGGGAATGTGTCTGTGACGCGTTCGATCTCCACTGCAACTGTCATTTTCAGCGTCACATTCACGAGCAGGGTCACAAGCGTACCTGTTCTCACGATACATGGCGATACCTTAACAATCGGGAATCTACTGTCAGCTTACTATGGTGTGTGTGCCAAAGGTTCAAGCTCTGCATACGGGAATCCGGGAACTGTTATTCTTTGTGGATCTTCCGGATCTCGAGCGAGCTCTATCACGCCTCCGCTGAAATCCACATACTATTCCTTGCTCGATCTGAACCGGGTGGAGCCGTATGTCGCTATTGTGGATGGGCTCAACCAGCCGACAGCCTTAACGGCTCCATTAGAGGTGGGAGAAGGTGGAAATGGAGGTCCCGGATTCGATATTCGAGTCTCTGCAATGAATGGACTCGGTTACGGACTACCGAGCGCCTTTGTGTCCATAAAACCAATGGCAATTCCTTCTCCACCACGAAATGTGGAGCTCAGTCTTGTTGCTGGATCATCCACAAGTCTTCGTGCGAGCTGGGATCATCCGATGAATGATAACGGAGCATTGATATCGCACTTTGTCGTTAGTTGGAACGTTTCGACGCCCAACGAATCGACTAAAACGGAGCGATTTATCGAAACCTGTCGATCATTTTTGAATGAGTTCCCAATGTCACAGCGCTACAAGCACACAATACCAAATCTGACTCCGGGAATCGCATACCAAGTGCGTGTGCAAGCGATCAATGTCGTTGGAAGTAGCATACAGGCGGATACGACTCCTTCAGCTGAGACTCCAAGACGCAAGGCCAACTTCCCCTTTAGCTCTTCTTCGAATACCCATGCGGTCTCCTTGAGCGCTCGATCTATCGGTTCCCTCTCGAACGATCAGAATCCGTCGAATGCTCTCAACGTCTGGCTTTCGACCTCCACACTGGTTGTATCGTGGACAGAGCCATCGGCTTCGATCGCGAAGGAAACTGGTGACCTGATACAAAGTTACATGATTGAGTACTACGAAGATGCTAATGCGCGAAATGAAGTGCAAACCTTGAGAATCAGAGGAGCCGATGCAAACGATATCGTAAGCGGAACATTTCAGCTCGAATTTGGAAGGAATACCCGCACTCAGACTCTTCCCGCTAATATTGAGGCACAAGTTCTCGAACAAAGCCTGGAGGCTCTCCCCACGCTCCGTGATGTTCGTGTCGAGCGCTCGGAACAGAGGCTTGGTGGCTATGAATGGACAATAACGTTTCTATCGGAAGCCCCAACCGTCCAAGGTCGTTCACTTGTTATAGAAAGTGATTCCCTTCGTGCAACTTCACTTTCCATCGACGTTGGAAGTGATCTGAATCCAGCTCATGTTGGCGCTCAAAAGGTCTCAAATTGTCAGCTTGTCGATGGATCTGCCCAAGTGAATGGGATCACAGGCCAAGTCGGAATGTACCTCCGTATTGACTCGGACGCTCTTGGCACTCCGATTGATAGAAAAGAAGTCTGGCGGATCGACTCTATTTCCCCATACACAACGCTGGATCGAGTATTTCTTGGGACTTCAGGGACGTACAGCGTTGTGCTCGGATGGACAGTACCTGGAAAACTACCTCCACGATTCAAATCTATAACAATCTCACGCTCCGAAGCAGCATCCAATCGGTTCGTCCTCGAGAATCTCACAGCTGGAGTCGGGTTCTCTGCCCAGATTTCAGCCTGTAACTCACTTGGATGTGGGATTCCGCATTCAGCCTTCCCGAAGGCAGTATCCCCGATGCAGCAGAGTCCATCAGAGCCGACCAATGTGCAAGCTTTTGTGGAGTCTGCCAACTCAATTCGCATCCTTTGGACTCATCCGTTCTCCAACGGCGGAGACATCGTTTCTCATTATCGAATCACGTGGGATCAAAGTCCTCAATTCAACTTCTCTGCATCCTCCAGCCTTCATTACGTGAGGAATCCCATCACAGATTGTCAGGTGTCTCCATGCGAAACTCTCATCGGGTCATTGACTCGAGGATCACCGTATTACATTCGCGTTTTTGCGTACAACTCATTCGGGTACTCTCAGAGTCCCGGAGAGTCTTCGCCTTTGTCTGTTATCCCGACGACGACTCCTTCGCCGCCAAAATACGTTCTCATTGGAACCAAAAACACTTCATCGCCTCAGGATACGAAAGCCTCTCTCTCTGTGACGTTCGACACGACCCACGACAATGGAGGAACACCTGTGACGCGATATAAAATCGAGTGGGATTGTCTTGACTTTGACACAATTGCAGAAATCGCTCTTTCAGGAGCCGATGCGGCTCAAGCACTCGAGCATTCTGTTTTGTATCGGCGGTATACGACGCAGATGATACTTCTCTCAGCAGATCAGCTTCACACTCTGAGAGGCTTTTTTCGCCTCTCCTTCATGAACCAAATTATTCCAGCCAAATTTCGATGGGACACGGATGCAGAAAGTATGACCGAGATCATCGCCCAGGCTCTCCCTATCTTCGGGTCTGGATCCATTCATGTGAGACGATATCAAGCACATAATAAACTGGCTTGGTTCCTTCAGTATCGAAATCTGAAGGCTAGACTGCCTATAGATAGCCCGATCAAAGAGAGTCCTCTTCTTCAGGTGTCAATGGACGAGAAGGATCTATTCCCTGACTTTGACACAGTCAAAGTTGGCACAAGTGGTCAGAGTTTGCAGGGAACGAATGTAAAATTGGAGGTTGCGACGGTCATCAAGGCGCTCAATGGATTCGAGCAGCAAGTGATTACAATAACAAGCGATCGGAAACTAGCTTCAGCGTCCTCCATGACTTCAGAGAGGCTAAAGGGTCATTTCCAGGTGTCATACGATGGATCGACCACGAATTGGATCCCATATGCGGTGAACTCATTGGAATTCCAAAAGCTTTTATCAGAAGGCTTTCCATCGATGGGCGAAATTGCAGTCTTTCGGAAAGAAAATATCGATGTGGATGCGTCAAGCTTCAGCGTCGGGGTCCAATTTACCATCCTTTTTCTCTCAAGAATTGGATCCGATCTCCCGCTTTTAAAATGCAACACAGATCGCATCGTATCGGAAGTCTCTGTGGAAGAATTTCGAGGAACTGTTTTTCGTCAATTGTCCGCCAAACGCTTTACTTTTGGCGCAAGCAATCGATACAAAAGTGTGATCATCGACAAGCCCAGACTCTTGGAATCCAACGCTGACGGCAGAGGAACATACGAGATCTCAGAAGTAGACGTCGGAGAATCATACCATGTCCGAGTTTCAGCTTGGAACGGTGTTGGAAGCGACTTTGGACCGAGTCAATACTCGACTCCTGTCCTCCTTGCTCCTCACTGTCGTCCGTCAGCCCCGCGCGATTTAGAGGTTGAAAGCCTCGATCCATCGCTGATTCGAGTTTCGTGGAAGGAGCCTCTGCTTCTTGGAGGCTCATTCATCTCAACATACAACGTTCAATTCCAAACGGACTCATTTTCTTGGACCGAACAAATTGTCATGTCAAAGACTTTCGACATTCAGAGTGTGTACATCTTCTCTCCAAGCGCCTTCGACCTGAGAGGCTCTCTCTACTTTCAGTATTCAGGAGAGATAAGCTCATCAGGAATCTCTGTGGATGCGACCTCAATGCAAGTGAAGGAGTCTCTGGAAGGATTTGCGACCATCGACCTCGTCAACGTATCGATTTCGCCCATTCACGAGCGCTCAACGTACTCTGTGGGCCATCGGTACGGCGTCGTGTGGAGAATCACCTTTTTGAATGACGGTATCACGCAACCGCCGGCTCTGCTCATCTCAACCGACACAGCTGGAAGCCTTACGATTTTCTCCAAACCGATTCCTCCGTTCAAAAGTAAAATGTGTGGGGGCTCTCTTTCTGGCGATTCCTGCGTAAAAGTGATTCGGGAGAGCAGTTCACCCACACAAACGATTGTGAATACGACAGAAATGACCAAAGGTCCAAGATTTTCCATTCTCGACAAAAGCCTGAGGGTTCGTGTTGCTGCTGTGAATGCTCAGGGATTCCAGAGCGAATTCACGACCGCTTTCTCACCTCAGGTGAAGCCGCAAGCCCCAAGTTCTCCGAATTCTGTCGTTGCAATTCCCTCTGCAGCGAATTCGATACTCGTGCGATGGAAAGCGTCCAAGTATCGAGGCGGTATGAAGGGTGAGCGCCTGCAGTATATGATTCAGTGGGATATCAGCTTGAATTTCGACCAGCAAAGTGTTTATGCTGGCTCCAGGATCATCCACGAAGCCGATCCCAATGCGATTGTGACCGAAACACTAGCAGGGAGGAACGCTTACTTCACTGCAAAAACATTTGGAGCTTTGATTTCCGGATTGGAGTCTTCAAAAAGGTATCATGCGCGCGTGTTCGCTATCAACAGTGTGGGATACAGCAAGCCATCTCCAGCTATCCCTTTCCTGGCTCATGAACGAGTCGAAAGACTGCTCATTCAATCGACGTCTTTGGCCGATACAATCGCCGTCAGGCAATCGTTCCGCTTGTCATTCAGCAATTATCCGACCGTATTGACTCGTACGATTCCCATCAACTCGGAAGCCTCGGTTCTGCAGACTGCATTAATGGATCTACCGATGCTTGGAAGTGTCATAGTGACCCGGAATGATCATTCCACAGGAAGCCTGGGAATCGCATTGTACGATACCAGCGGAGTCGATACGTTTGCTCAAGTTTACGTGGACTATCTCATCACGTTCCTTTTGTCCTCGGAAGATGAAGGCCCGGCTTCTGCTTTGGGAAGCATGCAAGTATCGAGTCTATCGCCATCATCGCCTGCTTCTATCAGTGTCGTCACCATTCAGGCTGGCTTCATCGAGACGCCAATGTGGATCCAGCCGCACTCTACGCGATCCATTGGACCTCAGAATGTATCAATGTCTATCATCGATGACACGTCTTTAGGCCTCATGTGGAAACCTCCAAAATTCGGTCGGATGGCAGAAGGAACTCCGCTTTCATCAAAGTACAAAATCGAATGGAGTGCTTCTTTACCCACATTTACAGAGTCGGTGACGAGTGCTGCAGACTTTGACTACAATTCCGCTTCAAAGTCGACGGCTTTTGTGGTCCCAACGAATCCAATGGACCCCGAGGAAGTGCTCAAGTACAAAGTTACATCGTTGTCTCGTGAGAAAAAGTACTTTGCTCGCGTTTCGTCGTATAATGGCGACATGACCAGCTTTATGTCGTGGAATCTCGGCTACAGCGATCCTGTTCTTGCATCAAAGGCTCAAACGAATGCAGCGGATGGCCTTGAAGCGTTCCAATTATCCCCCAACGTGCAAATTCCTTTCAAGCCCAACGCGGTTCACATGCGTCATAGTCCTCGCAAGGTCCCATCACAGCTAGAAATTGCATTCAAAGAGCCAATTCTCAACGAATTCGGTTTTGTTGCGGGAAATGGCGGAAGTTTGATTCATTCGTACCGCGTGGAATGGACCACGGATCCTTATTTCGCTTCCTCATCGATCCAATCCTTTGGAATACCGCAAATCACTTCGATAGCTCATACTCCGAGAGTCTGTAATGGAGGATCAGGATGCACATTTCCGCTTGGAGCAGAGGTACAGAGCCTTTCACTGCCGACCAATGCGGTCGGAGGAAGCTTTCGACTCTCTTTGGGGATCCTCTGGCCACCGGAGCCGCATCAACGCGACAGAATAATGGCGACATTCCCCACAATGCTCTGTACCGCTTGTGTCACTTCTATCGACCAAACTGGGATGTTTATGACCTTGACAACACCGAGTATGCTGCCACAAATCGGCACCAACGCCGTCGTTGTGGTTGATCGAGACTCCAAAGCCTGCGCTTTCCAGGTGGCCAGTGCTCCAAACGCACCCTCGAATCGCATCTATTTCTCATCTCCGGGCGTCGCACTCTCGGATCGATCGCGTTGTACGCTTACGTTTGGATCCTTTTCGATTCATTCGACACCAACAACCAATTGTTTATCTGTTAGCACTTTGGCCTCCAATTTGGAGACCGAAATGGAAGCTTCCTTCCAAGATGAGGTCACTGTGAACGTGGAATCCGACCAGCAAACGATCAAGTTTTGGATCATCTTTACAGGCGCTTCATTTGCAGCTCAACCGATCGCCAAAGGCGCACGGAACATCGATATGGTGCCTCCTCTTGTAGTGTCTTCATCCGATGGAACTGGAGGTTGCAGCCCGCTTTCATCTCCAATCACAACGCAGATCGAACTGGAAAGCTCCACCACACTCATCGCTGGTGTCCCCTATTACATTCGCGTATCAGCTCGAAATGCAGCTGGACTGGGTCCTGCGCTTCAGGCGACGCCAATCTGCAGAGATCAATCGACTTTTTGCGATACGCTTTCTCCACCAAATAACATGCAATTGATTCCAGCGGGTCCTCCTCATCCACCAGCGAACGCGTCGATATGGAATGATCCGGATGATCATTCTGCAATCTTTGTCTCGTGGCCGGTGAATCAACTCTCAGAAGCTCAGGGAAGCCTCATTCATGCTTTCATCGTGGAGTATTCGACAGACGCAATTTTCTCGGGCATGACATTGTGCACAGGTTGCGTGATCTCCTTCCAGGTATCCACAGGCACACTTCAGCTGGCCACATCGACCTCTCCACTGTTTCCACGTTGGGTGCGTCTAGAAAACGTGGTTCCTGCCTGTATCCTTCTTCTCACCAGTGTTAACGCGAACGCGTACACAACGGCTCCACATTCCGGCTGCGAAGATTTTACCGCGTCTTCCATCAGCAATCGATTGAATCTCATCGCTCTCCACGCGAATTCAGCGAGGAATGGATTCATCACAGTGGCAGCGAGTGATAGCGACACACGAACCGCCAGACTCCAGGATCTCGTTCCAAACACTGTATATCGCGTCCGCGTGCGGTCTCAAAACACACAAGGTCTCAGCGAAACAAGCACATTTGCCATCAGTACGTGTCCAAAGAAGACCATCTCTGCTTGCTCTGCTACAGGTCTCCAAACATCCGATACGACGTCGCTGTCTTCCATCGTGACGAGACAATTACCAGCCGCACCCGCTCTGAGTGTTCCTCTCCATCTTCGAGCATCCCAATCTCAACCTATCGCCAGCATCAACAAGTTTACAGCTTCATCCGCTGAAATGTATTTTTACGACTCGAATGGCTGGCGAGGGCTTCAAATCGTTGATTTCGTTCGCATTGAAATATCGTTCAACCGGTCGTTTGATTCCTTGATTCAGTCCACGAATGTTCCCATCACAGCGTCAGCGACCGTAGCTGCGGCTTTCGGGCTTTCTACATCGACCTGTTGCTCGGTGTGGAACACGAAACGACTATGTTCGAATTGTGTCTCAGCATATGACGCCACGAATCTCGTTCTGAGTCTCTCTTCGATCCCACCAGCTTCTGTATCCTTCAGCTCGCTGGATCTGTACCCAGGAGACCAAATTCTGGTGGATGAGGGTGCTCGAAATTGCGTCTTCACACTTGGAAGTATGGCTAACGACTTGGCCTCAGCCCTTGTCGACTCAATGTGGAAATGGAATGTTGCAATCACCAGCGGATGCTCTTCGTTTTCCAGTGGTTTCGTATCTCTTTCTCGACGATATCAGTCGACTTTCATGCTCACAAATTTCCCACTCGGTAAGACGACATTTCTGCGAGCATTTAGCCACAATTCTCTGGGAATTGGACCTCCCAGCGACCCGATTGCCATCACATTTATCACAAAAAGCGATCCACCTCCAACAGCTTCGATACTGGTTCACACACTGACACGATACAAAGAGGTCCAGGAGCCTCTGGTCGAGAGTCTGATGGCGTCTCTGACCGATCTGGAACGAGTGAGCTCTCTGGCGATCCAATTTGCGTCTGAAAATGGCGATGCAGCTTCCAAATATCTGGTTGAATGGAGCGATAAAGACTGGAGCACCATGACGCCACACAGTCAGGTGGTTTCCACCATACTGACAAGCACATTGGCTCCAGGAGCTTCCATCGTGTCGGGTGCATTCACATTAGTCTTGGACACTAGCAGTTGTGCTCACTGCCAAACCAAAGGAGCGTTTACCACATGTGCTATATCGCATAATGCTCCAGCTGCGGAGGTACAAATCGTGCTCTCACATCTTCCAAATGTCGGAAGCGTTCGTGTAGCGCTGGCTGGGCCGGGAGTCAATGGAGCATGTCATTTGGTCACTGGAGAGTGTGCGTGGAAGATCACTTTCGACTCGGATATCGGGATCATTCCAGACCTCAAGCTGGCTGAAAACCGAATAAGTTGTGTTTCTGGGCAAGCAAGCGTCTCAGTGGTATCTTCGGGTCCATCCGGGCAGCTGGGTAGCCTCAACGGAGCTTTATATTGTCCTCAACACGAGCCTTCCACGTGGATGGTATCCTCTTCGGGACCTCAGTCGTGCTTGATAGTACCAGCTTCCAACGAGAAAGTCACAAAAGCTCTTCTTCGAGGATTTCTACCTCCTGGAAAAACATTCTATCTACGTGTCGCAGCAGCAAACAGCTTGGGCTTTGCTTCCCGTCGCTCACCGAACCCATCCGGCAATCAAGTTCCTTTTGAGCCTCCGTCACCGCCGACCTCCTTTTACAATGTAGAGGCTCCACCACTGTTACGTCTCGCGGGTCTTGACGCTCTTATTGTCGAGTTTGGACTTCCTCTCTTTGATGGAGGCGCACCGATTGCGAGTATAACGATACAATGGGACACCAGCGCGAGCTTCAGTAGCGGGATAGCCAGAAGTCCGATGGGCTCCGCTGTGATCTCACCACCGATACAAAGCGGTCGATTCCGTATCGCAGGCCTCTTACCCGACACAATGTATTATGTCCGATTGTATGCGAAGAATCATGAGGCTGGAGAGATTGTCGACACTTTGACCAAGCCTGAAGGAGTGCGAACGCGTAGAAAGCCATTTGCGCCTCGGAATGTATTGCTGAGCAACGGGAAGAGATCTCTACCGCTTGGCACTTCGATCTTCGTGGCATGGAGTCCGCCAATGGATGTCAATGGAAGAATCGATTCTTCTATCGACTCGTACCGAATCGAATGGTGTGAAGCGTATACCGACGACGAATTCGGACAGCCTGTGATCCAGACGATAGAAACCAGTGGACTCATATCAGGTGGAACGTTCACGATATCCTTCCCGTTCTCCATCCATTCTGCAAAGCTCAACGACGTCGAAATTGATGTGAATGGGTTCCAAAGGCTTCCTGCGAATGTAAGCATCACAAACGGTCTCGATTATATCACCACAACCAGCGACCTGACGAGCTTTTTGACCCGTGGAGATCTCTTCGCGATCCAAGGAACGCTCTATCTCGTGGCATCTACGGGGATCTTATCGTCTTCGAGGATTCCGCTGGCTTCCGGGACGAATTACGAAGCGGCCAGCTCTTCGAGTCTTGGAAGCAATCGACTCATCTACACTGGTGTCAGTGTGAGAGATGCGTTCATTGCAGCTCCATACAAAACAGCGGCTTTGGCTCATGACTGCTCCTCCACTTTGTTGAGAGAGGCCCTCGATGTACTTCCAAGCGTCGGGATCGTGCATGTGGAACGCTCACAGAGTCCGAGTCAGATGCAAACGAACACGTTCTCGTGGTCCATTACGTTTGTGAATCAAGCGCCTCCAACTCTGACCGATGCGAGTCAAACCATTCAATTGATTGTAAACGATCGAGAACTGGTTTCCAGTGATACTTTAGCGGGGGCTTCTGTCCGAATCGATCAGCGAGGAACATTTCCAAAGCAATTCAACGCTAAAAGCCTCTCATCCAACGTCACTTTTGCCGAGATCACAAGTCTCGTCACAGGCTCTTTCTATCATTTTCGGGTCGCTGCGGTCAATGACATTGGCTTGGGGCCTTTCCAAAGTGGAACCACATCTGATCCTTCTCCGTCGAATGCGATTGCGCCGGCACGAACTCCATCAGCCGTGAAAAAGGTGGAATTGAGAGCATTGTCGACAAAAGAACTCCAATTGGCTTTTGACGCAATGACATTTTCGGGTGGAGCGCAAGTCACAAGCTACAAAGTTGCGTACAGCTCGTTCAAAGCCTTTGATTCCAAAAATTCCATCGAAATGATTCTACAGCCAGCTCTCCGGGTACAACGCGTTACCATCCACTCCATAAGCGATCCATCTCCGAGCGGCTCGTTCACTATCAGCGCGTTGTACCTCGACAAAGCCCGGGAATCTAGGCTTCTCCTCGACGTAAACGCTCAAGTTTCGACCCGAGTAGACGCTCTCCACTTTGAAGAAATGAATGGATTCCTCGTTCGAGTTCCTCAGGACATTGTTCATGACATTCCAAGCATCGATTTCTCGACGCAATTCATACGGGGAGAGCTTGTGAGGGTCCGAAATGCGGTCTTCAAAGTGTGTTTGGACCCAACTTTCAGCTTTGCTCCACCAAACCGAATTTCGTCCTTTGACGGAGTCGATACGATCACACTGTCGACCGCGTTAACGGGATGGCTACTGAATGTGTTTGTTGATGGAAGCCTTATTTCCATCGGTGGGCCAAGACTCGCTACATGCAAAGCGCTGATGACGCGAATAACCACAAGTAGACTGATAGTATCGAGGCTTTCCTGCTTACCGAGTCAATTGTCATCTCTGATCGCCCAAAGTGGAGTGAATGGAGTCAGTTTGCAGATTCATTGGGGTCCAGCGATACTTCCGCTATGCCAATTTACGGATTCGATGTCTCCTTTGAATGCAAGTGTTCTGGCACAAATGAGCAAGACAGCTTTTCAGTCAAGTCTGACGGCAAATTTTGGCGATAAAGCTGCAGGAATTCCATTTCCATTTCCGATATTCCAATCTTTTTCACTTGGAAGGGCCTGGCCTTTGAATACAAAAGGCGATAAGCTGTATATGGCTTCCTGGTCACAATATGAGGTCGATTGTGGAGAGTACATTCGACTTGGAGACGTGATGGATGGACCCATCTACGGCGTGCGTGGGAAATGTAGAGAGGCTGGGCTTTCAGTCGTTTGTGATTGTGATTTCAGTACGCCATCGGTCTCGTATCTTCAGCTCGGAAGTCTTTCTGATCCGACAAAACCAGCATTTCTCACTCCCAAAGCTCTGGAATTCGCTTCTTACGAGCGACAGACCATAACAATCCGCGCAGTATCGGGCGATTTAGCTCATGGAAGAGGCGGTTTCCGCATTCGATTTGGATCTGAGACAACCTCACACACATTAAGAGGAGGTGAGGGAGGCTCCAATCTTCTCCGTGCTTCAGGATGTGTGTTGTGGAGCTCAGGATCGCTGACGATGAATGTGGATGCAGACATTACGAGTCTTAAAAATGAGCTGGAAATGCTCGATGCCATCGATAGTGTGCGAATTGCGAGGTTTCTGACCGCTGGTCCCGCAGTCATGACGTATGTGATCGATTTCATTGGTGTCCGAGTGCGTGGAACCCAGCCCATGCTGGAGGTTGTGGATCTAGGCGTGAATGGATGCTCATCCTTTGTGAGCGTAGCGACTCCAAGTACCCCGCTGAATGGAAGTACGGCCCCAATCATTCAGACTGCACGCGATGAAAGTGCTTCCATTGTCATCTATAAGCTTCCAACGACCTCATCGATACCCTTTGACGCCTCTGAGATCGCTTTAGAGAAAGCTCTTCAGGAGATTTCCGTCGGAAAAGTAAAAGTGTCAAAGGATCCGAATCGCAGTGAATGGAAAATCACTTTTGCAAGCGAGTCGGAGGACCTTCTTCCCCACTTTCTGGTGAATGGATTCCGCTTGAATTTAGGGGGAATTTCTGTCACGAAGAGGCAGGAAATCACCACAAAGCCTTTGCTCAATACCTCCACTGTCTTTGCTCGCGTTTGTGCGCAGAATCGAATCGGAGATGGCGAATGGACCATTTCGAGTCCTCCAATGATTTCATTGAAGCCACAAGTTCCAGGACGTATCTCGACGTTGGAGGTTCAAGTACTGTCGGATACCGAGCTCTTACTTCAATGGGATCATCCATCTAATGAAGGAGGTACTCCCATCACCGAGTACAAAGTGGAAGTGTCCAGCGCTGAGGTCAATAATGGAGCACGGAATGTGAAAGTTTTCCGTCCTTTTGAAGTGGAGACGCGACGTATCACCGAGTCGGAAGGTCTCTACGACATGGAGACGATCCATATCTCTGCACCGATTCGAGGCACGTATCGTTTTCTGGCGGGTACATTTGCAATCGGGTATCTCAATCAGTGGACTTCTGAGCTTCATTACGATATCTCTGCCAGAAGCTTGCAATCGCACGTCCAGAATCTCATCCCATGTCATCACGTTGGCGTCAGTAGAGAGTTGGGGCCTAACGGGTTCACTTGGATGATCACCTTTCAAGCTAATGACACACAAAATCGAGCGTGCAGAGGATCAACATTGAGAGCGCTTGATGTGACGTCGAGCAATCTGGTGATGTGCACGGATTCCTTGCGCACGAATTGTGTCTTGAAGGACAAGAGCACAGGTCTTGGACCAAGTGTCAGCCTTGCAAGTGTTTCGGAGCTTCAGAGTTTGGGATGTCGATGCAGTGGTGTGTCTTCAACCGATACATTTAGGATAGCTTTACTGGAGAAGACCACAGAGCCCATACGCGCCACAGCGAGCCAACATGAAATTGAGGACGCTATGAACGCCATACTCAGTCTAGGAAGCGTATCGGTAGCGTTTCAGGACCCTCTGCAAAGCACAATTTGTGGCAGTAACAGCTTCCATCAGGTCTTGGTCTTATTCAGAACGTTCCGAGGTGATGTTCCATTGCTTACGATCGTGAGCGTGTCGACCTCTTTGTCGATGAAAGTGTCCGAAATTCGTAAAGGACGATCTCAGCGACTTGTGGGTCGTCTACCACACGCTGTCGTACTCGACGGGTTGATCGCCGGGAAGGAATATCATACTCGAGTCACAGCATCCAATTCCGCTGGTTATGGCGCTTATAAGACAGGTATTCCATCGATTCCCAGCCAAAGAGCCCCAAGCAAACCACTCTCAATCAACATTTTGTCCAAAGCAAATGTCGGAAGCTCAAGTCTGCTGGTATTCTGGGGAACTCCTTTGAGCACTGGTGGATCGAGAATCACTTCGTATCGCTTGGAATACGATACAACACCAACGTTCTCGTCCCAATGTGGAGAGCGATTAGAGACTCAATACCTCACGCTGCAATCATCCTCACCATTAACCTCAAGCAACTCATTTCGACTTGTCACGGGTCAGGATCCATTACAAGATCCCGTGGATGTTGGCTGTTTTTCCCCGCAAGTATCGGACATAAATCTGGAACTAGCTCTCCAGGCTCTTGGAGGAAAGTACGCAAAAGCTCGAGTCAGTAAGCTAGCATTGGATGATGTTGGCTGGGATTACGGTCACAGGTACAAGATATCTTTTGGGATCGACACAGTTGCCTGGGATCCAATTCCCGAGCTCAATGATCGCCATTTCGTCAATGATGCATACAATCAGCTTCGGATCCCTTTATTGATGCGACCTGATGCACTGAGCACTTTAAATTGTTTGAATGATTTCGATGGAGCAATCACATTCGATCGTGAGCGCTTTGGAGTCGATCTGGATATGAAATTTGGACAAGGTAAAATGCATTCGACTTTTGCAGACTGTAGTGCGAGTCTGCTGGAGCCATTAGGGAAGAGATCTCAAAGTGATGAAAATGCTTTAACAACTGCTCTCCAAATGACAACTCTCAATGAATCACCGGACGAGCTTCCTCAAGTAGAATTATGGTGCAATGCTTGTGTCCGGATGGCGCAAAACGATCTTCTAATATCCCAATTTGACCTCACTCCAGTCCTTCGACCGGGCGAGCACTTTGTTCTTGGAAATAGTATATCGAATGGTATCGAATTCTATAGAGAAAGAGACAAATGCGTCCTAAAAGCAGTCACAGTGTCACCCTCAAGCATCCTCGTGGACCCGAATGACCCATTTTTACCGCCTCGGGACACTTGTTCCTTTATGAATGCATTAGGCACATACTCTGTCATGCCGTTTAACCTCCGGGCCGGTATTATCACCAATTTAGTCGCTGGAAAGGAATACTCAATACAAGTGATTGCTCAGAACGTTTTAGGGGACAGTGAGCCCGCGAGAATACCGCCAGAAACAGAGAATTAAGCTCACAAGAACCCATTCCATAAACGCTTGAATTTTACTTGCAAACAATTTCAAGATAAATGCTACTCGTCAGCGTATTAATTATAAATCCGCTGCATTTTATCCAATCAGTCGCAGTATTGGAGATCCAATCGTTATGGCGCCATCGCAAAGCGATATCTCAATGTCTGAATGCTCCGATTCCGCTTCGTCTGAGCGAGCCACAAAGCCGTTTTTAGCCCAACCAGTGGACAAACTCCAAGATAAATGGAAACTACTTCCGTACTTTCTCCAATTACGGGGTTTAGTAAAGCAACACATCGATTCCTTCGATTATTTCACAGCCACCGAATTGAAGAAAATTGTGCATGCAAAAGCCAATAATGTCGTCCGAAGTGACGCCGACCCAAAGTTTTTTTTGCAGTATACAGATATCCAAATTGGGAATCCGTCCATCGAAGAGGACGCCTTTGTGTCGTCGACAGTAACACCCCATCAATGTCGTCTAAGAGATCGCACGTATGCGGCTCCAGTGTACGTGAGTGTCAAGTACCGCCGAGGACCGAAAATCGTCACCAACAACAAAGTCCTTATCGGTCGTATACCCATTATGCTACGAAGCGCTAATTGCGTGCTCACTGGTAAAAATCACACCCAATTGGCTGCTTTGAAGGAATGCCCCTATGACCCCGGCGGATACTTTATCGTCAAAGGCGTTGAGAAAGTGGTTCTCATTCACGAGCAATTGTCAAAGAATCGTGTCATTTTGGAATTAGACCCGAAACAGAACATTTGCGCATCGATCACTTCGTCCACACACGAGCGAAAATCGCGTACAAATATCTTTCTGAAAGGCGGAAGAATTTATCTCAAGTCGAATTCGTTTGGAAGTGATATACCGATCATTGCAATTCTACGAGGAATGGGAATGGAACACGATCAAGAGATTATCGACCTGATTGGGTCCGAGCCGAATATTATGGACGCGTTGTTAGCCTCCTTTGAGCAGGTATCGGAGCTCAAGCTATTTACACAATTACAAGCGTTGGAGTATATTGGGTCCAAAATGACAAGTCAGAGTCGAGGGAAGGCTAATTCACGCAATGGAGGAGCCAGTCAGCCTACCAATATCGCGGAAACTGCTCGGGCTGCTCTCGCGAATCTCGTGTTGAATCACGTTCCCTGTGAGATTGATCAATTCCGACTCAAATGCGTCTATATCGCTCACATTGTTCGTCGAATCATCTTTACTGATAGAGATCGTACGCGACTCGATGATAAAGATTATTATGGGAACAAACGTCTCGAGCTTGCAGGTCAATTACTCAGTTTGTTATTCGAAGATCTGTTCAAGCGCTTCAATTCCGACCTCAAACGTCAAGCCGATATGATCCTTAGCAAACCGAATCGGGCTTCCATGTTTGATATCGTGAAATGTATCCGTACCGATACCATCACCCAAGGCTTTATTCACGCGCTCGCGACGGGAAATTGGACACTGAAGCGATTCCGAATGGATCGAGCGGGTGTCACCCATGTGCTTTCCAGGCTCTCGTACATGTCGGCTTTAGGGATGATGACTCGTATCTCATCTCAATTCGAGAAAACACGAAAAGTCTCAGGACCTCGATCCTTACAGCCATCTCAATGGGGAATGCTTTGTCCAGCAGATACGCCTGAAGGAGAAGCCTGTGGCCTGGTGAAAAATCTCGCGTTATTATGTCACGTGACTTCCGATGAAGAAAGCGACCCAATTCGAAGATTATGCTTTGATCTCGGTGTCACAGACGTTTGTTTGTGTTCTGGAGAAGCACTCAATCATCGCTCGAATTATCTCATCATGTTGAATGGGATCATTATTGGCACACATGGAGATCCTCGGATGTTTGTGACCAAACTTCGGCGTATTCGACGCGCTGGGCTCATTGGTGAGTTCGTCTCGGTGATGATCCACGATGTCCAGCGAGTGGTGTATATTGCGTCTGATGGAGGTCGCGTGTGTCGTCCTCTCTTACTTATCGATCCGAAAACGCATCGACCCAAATTATCATCCCGACAAATGAGAGAGCTACAGGCTCATGTCCGCACACTTCATAGTCTTATTGTGGAAGGATGCGTGGAATACGTCGATGTGAATGAAGAGAACAATTGTCTGATCGCCTTGCACGAAGACGATATCACAGTGCGCACCACGCATTTGGAGATCGATCCAGTCACGATATTGGGCGTTGTCTCCGCTCTCATTCCGTACCCGCATCACAATCAGAGTCCTCGGAATACGTATCAATGTGCAATGGGCAAGCAAGCGATTGGAACGATCGCAATGAATCAGTTTGAACGCATTGACACGCTTCTGTATACGCTTGTGTACCCTCACATGCCGATGGTCAAGTCTCGTGTGCTGGACCTGGTTAATTTTGACCACGTTCCAGCGGGTCAGAATGCGATTGTGGCTGTCATGAGCTACTCGGGCTACGACATTGAAGATGCGATCGTGCTGAATAAAGCGTCTTTGGATCGTGGATTTGGACGATGTACAGTCTTTAGGAAGCTTCAGGCGATGGTGAAAAAGTATCCGAATGGAACATTTGATCGAATTGTTGGACCACCGGATTTCGAAAGTGTTTTATCGACCGCAACCGGGGGCACAGCAGCTGCATTGGGATTTCGAAATGCAAGGTACGCGTCTTTGGATGCTGATGGAATCGCTCGTGTGGGTGGAATCGTTCATCATGGCGCAATTCTGATCAACAAAGAACAGCCATCCAACGCCCATTCTATGGGCGACACCAGCGGGTCGAATGATCCATTAGCGTCTATTTCATACGGTCCATCGCCCACATGCTACAAAGGAGCTGTTCCCTCGATCGTCGACAAAGTATTGATCACATCCTCAGAGACGTATCAGACGTCACTTTTGGTCAAAGTGTTACTCCGTCAAACTCGAAGACCGGAAATTGGCGATAAATTCAGCAGTCGACATGGTCAAAAAGGAGTTTGTGGGACCATATGCAGCCAGGAAGATATGCCATTCAACGATCAGGGAATCTGTCCTGATCTCATTATGAACCCTCACGGATTTCCAAGTCGAATGACAGTTGGCAAAATGATTGAATTGGTCGCCGGTAAAGCGGGTGTTTTGCATGGACGAAGAGCCTATGGAACAGCTTTTGGTGAGAAATACGGAACTGCCGATCGCGTCTTGGAATGCTCTCGAGATTTGGTGAAAGCTGGCTTCAATTACGCCGGGAAAGACTACCTGACCTCGGGGATCACTGGCGAACCACTTTTGTGCTATATTTTCATGGGTCCCATTTATTACCAAAAGCTAAAGCATATGGTCATGGATAAGATGCACGCTCGAGCTCGTGGGCCTCGCGCTGTGTTGACACGTCAGCCGACGGAAGGACGATCTCGAGACGGTGGGCTTCGCCTTGGAGAGATGGAACGCGATTGTTTGATCGGGTACGGAGCGAGTATGTTGTTAATGGAAAGGTTGATGATATCCAGTGATGGATTCAAAGCCGACGTATGTCAAGGATGCAGGATGCTCGGGTATGAAGGATGGTGTCCGAGCTGCAACTCTCCGGATAAAGTCGCCAGTATCCGAATTCCGTACGCCTGCAAATTGCTTTTCCAAGAGCTACAAGGAATGAATATTGTCCCCAGGCTCACGCTGAAAGAAACGTAGTGAGACTCATAAGTCAAATAGAGAGTTTACAAGTTCGTTTGTGTGTTATTGAAGGCGAGCAAGACGGAAAGGAGGCTTGGGGCTTGTTCTGTTGTGAATGGAGCTTCGATGTACGGGCACGATCTCGGGATTTTGGCGAGCAACCAGGAAAGCTCTTTTTCCTGAGCGATGCGAATTCGTGCTCTGAGCTTCTCAGAGGCTTTTGATTCCGTTTGGCATTTGTCGAGCAATTGCATTGTGAGATGTAAGAGGAGCTTATGACTGTACACCGGAAGCTCTTTCTGGTAAAAGGAAAGATTGCTTGGAGTCGTATCGTTGTCCGGAGATTGGTTTTGGCGAAGAATGTCTTGTATGGCCTTCCAGGCTTTGGGGCTTCCATCCACATAAGAGCTGGAGAGCTTCATGATGTCTTGAGGGCAGACAAGATATGCTTGCTGATGAAATCGTACTTGGATGGGATTCGAGGTCGGACAGGTCGAAAGCTTTTGACTGACACTCGACGTCATTGCTGAATCCAGGAGAGATGCTTCTAATGCGGATAAGGGAGGCCATCCGATAGTCTCATTCGATTGGAGACATTCCTGAGCAGCTGAATCATTTGCGTTCAACTGGTTGCAGTGTGGGGACTCGCATCGAGTCTGTCGAATTCCACGCCCATCCGCGTAAAACAAGTCTTCTGTGTAGACGACCTCCTCTTTGGAAGCGTTCCGAGTCGTCCGCGTCCATGAGACCCAGCCGTCAAAGCGTAATTGGCCAGAACGACTGGATACCTGAGGAAGAACTCGTCCATGCACTTTGTCAATTCGCGTGTGATTGTCTCTTTGTATTGTGAATGACTTTCTGTCGGTAGAGCGATCCGTTTGGTAAAGTGCGAATTCTATGTGTCGGGTGTGATGCAAATGTGTGAGAAACGCTTCGATTTGTTGCGTTTGCTTTCTCGTGGAAGACGCGAAAACTGTGAGAGAGAATGCGAGCACTCCGAGCACAGCGATATAAATGAGGCCGATGCACACACACGTCTCTATAAATGCTTCCTCGCTATCGATATTTCCCGTTGTATGTAACTTCGAGCGTGAGCGATCATTAGTATATCGCATTTCTAAATGGCAAAGTAGCAACTGTTATACATTCATTCTTGGGACGTGACAACACAACGTTCCAAATCGAAAGTCTGAAAAGAGTAACAATACAAAACGATCGGTTCAATATCATCCAATCAAACACCACTTGTAGTTGCCCTTTTCTTTTCATCCAATCAGATCTAACTTTCCTTTTACAAATTTCTTTTTCTTTTGCGCGCCTAAATGGCAACTTTACATCCAGATTCACACTTTTCAGCAGAGAATACGCACTCCAAAGAGCAATCCATAGACACAAACGAACCGGAACCTCCTCCCGAAGAGATCCGATCTCTGAGATGCTCACATTGTGCGCTGCAATTCGTGTTGGGACAGCGTACATACAAACTGTTTATAGAACTCGATGTCATCTCTGAAGATTGGAAATGTTCCAATTGTTTCCGAGGAATCCATCACTGTCGTTATTGCGGTTTTCTCGGTATTGAGAGCGTCGATTTAGTACGCTGCTCATTGCCATACTGTCGCCAGTTCATTCATTCACGGTATGTGTCCATTGTATGAGGAAACGCTCACCAAACGATCGAATTGTTAGCTGTCTAGAGAAAGCGCAAATTTCGTGGAAAGGTGTGGAAATAGTGTGTCCACTCCATTTTTGTAATTTATGTGGACAGCATGAACCTATTATTGCAAAATTACAAATGTGCACACAATGTCCCGTTTCGCGCCATTTTCACTGCGAAATGAAAATGGAGGCATTAGACAGTACAAATACTATCACAATGACCACATCCGATCACAGAAAACCAGACAATCGCATGAGAAAGGCCGTATGCACCTCACATGCGGTACTGCTCACACACACATATCAGCTGTGGACGTGTCAATTAGCAAAGAAGCATTTCCTACAGAATGGCGATATCGTTCTCTTACTCGAGAATTCAGATGATCAATCGCTGTACAAGATCCGTAAAGGGTGTAAAAGCTCAAATTTCTGGGGAATTGTCATCCAGGTTGTCGCATTGAATCAAGGAATGCAAGCAATTGATGTCAAGCTATTTGCCGATTTCTCTCATGTGGCCACATACAACAAGAACGTTCTTGCAGTATCCAATATTCATCATTATGATGATCAAATTTCAATGCTGAAAGACTGTGTGAAATGGCACGCGCATTGTGAATGTACAATTCAGCTTCGAAAGGAACAGGAATCTCCTGGAAAAGTGAAAAAAGTGCTTTTGGCGAGTCGAAATGCATTCAGTGCACTTGCAAATGCGCTTTCTGTCTCCAATAGAGTACTCGATCAAGTGGCTGAGATGGGATACCAATCGTATCATCAAATTGAGAGGAATCACCAGATGGGAAACTCTATTGCGCCCGCATTCGCATATATAGACACCCGACCTATCGATACATTACCTTCATCTCAAGTGGAAACGATCGATTCACTACCCTTGGTTCCCTTTATCGAATCATCAAAATTACCTGAAGGTCCAATTCCCGCGGAAGGCGTCAATGTATGCGATTTAGAAGCCTGTGTGCTCAATTTCTTCAAGGATGAGAATATGAAAACAGCTTCCTCCTCCATGCGCTCATTTTTGGTTCGTGGTCTCTATGTGGCTCAACCTCTCCACAATATCTTCCTGATCCAAGAAAAACGAGGTGTTCAAGTGTATTTACAGAAGGGTGCAATTGAATGCGCCCACAGATTGTCATATTCCACAGTCGATCTGTCTCGTTTGAAAGATCCGAGAAAATGGAAACGATCGGAACGTCGTATTGCGTATTTCCGCGTGGATCTATTGGCATGTGCGGGATTCAAAGCATTAGTATCGACAATATTCAATCAACTTGAAATTTGTATGGGAAAACAATTTAATTTATCCAAAAAATTTCCAATTTTTTACTGTTCGATTGACGGGAAACGACATGAACTTCAATGGAACGGCAAATACGAAATGAATTGGAACATATTTTGCGCCAATGTTCGTCATTTGAGTCTCCATGTCTTATAACTCAAGAGCAATTCAATGGAATTGTCTTATTACCAACTCCGGGATTCATATTTGGAGAAATGGATGCCAATTTGATGCCATTCGGTGCGATTGGAATGCAATTCTCTACAAGAATTTTTTAGCAATTTTTCATGAAAATTGGGAACTGTAAATGGATACTTACTGTACACTTGCCATTGTGGTTCATGCAACGCGAGCCAGAAAAATTGGAGAAGACATCCATTTGTACATGTGGAAAAGTCGATGGGAATGCGAGCTGGAGACGATCTGAAATGCTCTGCGCAATTATCATCGTGAAAGACGCGATTCTCATTGAGCCAGACTTCACAAGGACCCATATGTGATGCTACAAACCCTTCTTTGGTATCAGGATTCTCCCATACAATTGCATGATCCGCGGGAATTGGCTTTGGTTGCGCATTGGGATTGGTACTTCCACAATATGGACCTTTATCCTTGAGGAAATCACGAAGATTCTGGAACGGGCTGGATGCGAATGCGTTGAGAAAAGTTGCGGTATTGTCGATTGGCGCTCCATCAAATTTCCCGCTAAATGTCGGCGAAAATCGATCAATATAACTGGTTTTCATACCGGTTCCATCCTTGAATTCGGTCATTGGCGATGTAATGTATCCGTGTGGAAGAGCGAAAGGAAGGAGAAGGAAGAGCGAGAGAGTAAAGAGCGTCATGTGATGATGGAAGAAGGAAATTGGAATGTGACTGGAAGCGGAAGCTTTCGATGGTTTTGAAGGATGAAACGGAGGAGTGGCGTGCGAAGAGTATTGACACGCGGATACGAAACGGATGGATTGCGTATTTATGGATTTTGGATTGGAAACGTTTTCCGGATCAAATGGGATGCGTAGCGGTTTCTATGGGATGATGCAACGCGCTGAATTCCATTTTGATTCCACCGCATTGTCGGACGGTATACCGTGCTGTACCGGTTTGGGTAACGGGGTGGATATATGTGAGAAGCGATAGAGATTGAGGTAGTGTGAAGGTAGTACGAATGTAACTTGGTTAGGGTGGAATGATTGGTCTTGAGAGTGGAAAGGCTAGTAATACAGGCAGTTTTTGAGGTTTGTAAGCGCATTCATTGGGAGAAATCAGTTTGCTTGAAAATGGTTCGTGAAAGACGTGTGCAGTTTCGTCGTCGCCATTCGTATGCGACGAAATCGAATAAAATCAAGGTTGTCAAGACACCAGGTACAGATATTGGATGCAGGAGAAGGCGATGTGTTATGTGATGTACGCGTAGGTGGTCAATTGACGGCACATTATCGTAAGAAACGTGCAGCGGGTCCGAAATGCGGTGATTGCAAACAGTCTCTAAAAGGGGTAAGCACTGTACTGCATTTCGCATGATGGGATTGGTATAAATCCGTGTATCTCTATTTGATTGGTAGATTGCACACTTGCGCCCAAAAGTATACAAGACGTTGAGCAAGACACAGCGAACTGTTTCAAGAGCGTACGGTGGCTCACGTTGCGCTAAATGCGTACGAAACCGAATTGTTCGCGCATTTTTAGTGGAAGAGCAAAAAATCGTCAAGAAAGTTCTCTTGGAAAAAATGAAACGAAAGAATTAAGTACGATAATAAGTACGATAATACTATCGGCTGTTTCTCCTATACTGTCAAGTATACTGTTTCCCCTTCATTATCTGTATACCCGACGGTCCTTTATATAAATCTTTGGAGGAACTGTCCATTTCTTCAAACAGAATGCAAAGAATGCGATTATCGAGCTCTAAAACGCGCAATACGCTGACCTCATTGCGTCAATTGGCCATGTCAACATCCGTCACATCGAACCAGCCGTCGTATTCTCAGCGTCAAGCACGTTTGGGTCGTCCCGTATCCCCACACGTCCAA
The DNA here is from genome assembly GCA_902706625.1 of Albugo laibachii. Classification (NCBI taxonomy): domain Eukaryota; phylum Oomycota; class Peronosporomycetes; order Albuginales; family Albuginaceae; genus Albugo; species Albugo laibachii. The sequence goes on along the minus strand of CACSLJ010000031.1, from coordinate 46,265 downwards.
ATTTACGCGATGCCGATTACAGCGGTTTCTTCCATTACCAATCGGGTCACAGGAGTTGGGCTTTCTGTAGGCTTTGTAGCTGCAAGCTCATACGCACTGGTGGGAGGTGATGTACCATCACTCATTCATTCTGCTCAGGTCAGTATTCCCGCCTTCACGCCGCTTTCCAAGCTCTTTGTTGCGTTCCCTTTATCGTATCATACGCTTGCGGCCATACGACATATGGTAAGGTCATATATGTAATCTAAGGAATGTATACACTCTTATTTGTTATTTTCTATATGATAGGCATGGGACAAACGCCCCGAGTTGATCAACAACAAGGACTCTCCGACAAGCAGTTATGCGCTATTTGGCGCTTCTGCGCTGATTGCGCTCGCTGCTTCCATGTACACGATTCCATCAAAGGAATCTGATTCCGACTGATTCGCTTAACCTCATGTGATTGGTAGCAATCGAATCGAAGATTCCTTATTATAGCCAATCGTAACATAAAACGTGAACACAATATCGAAATGCTTAACGGATCACCGCTACTTGAACGCGCAGTTTCTGACCGAAGTCAAACGCATTCCGCAGTGCCAACTGCATCCTCACCATCAAAGACAAACGCTGCTCGAAATATGACTGGAAGTAGTGTCTCTGCTGCTTCGTTATCAGAGGAATTGACAAAGCAGAAAGAGTGGAGAAATGCGATCGTTTTTCAGGAAGATGGAACGGTATTAGCTTCCACTTTTACGCCAAAAAACGGAGAAGTCGCGTACGTAGATTTCCCTGCCTTTCATTTGTTCCTACAGCCAATGCATAGTGCGTGGACCAAATTGTTTTCCAAACGCGAAGATACTATTGCTTCGGGAATTATTTTAGCCAATGAGCAGTACGACGTGCATCGGTGCGTGTATGCTGCTTCCTTTAGAGAACTTAATACAACGTACGGTTCTTAGGTATCATCCACCGCTTATATACGGTCGACGGGGTGACGCACTTCTCCAACAAACAGAAGGAATTGCAATTTGCAAAGTGGAACGACCTTTCAGCCAATCAATTTTCTGCTTAATCACATACTCGCACCCGACGCTGTCGGCCCGAGCCGTTCCTCAATTACGTGAATTTTGCCAAACATGTACGAAATTTCACGATTCATATTTCACTTTTGTCTAATGGTGTAATTTGCAAATCGTTAAAGTGACCAATCTCTCGTGAAATGCACGTTTAAATTTCATGTGCGCCACACAAAATGCAATTATCGCCGCGTTTTGCTTCGCGTTGATCGCTTACTCTTCTTATCCGTCAAACTCGAGCTGAATAACGAGCTGCTGGAGCTTCCTGCACCAGTTACGGGCACCGTACACCCAATCGGATTGGTACCAAAGCCAAAAGACGGCGTCGTTGTCGCTGCTGGAGCTGATGTACCAAAATCAAAGGTGACATGCTTTGTGGGAGCATTCAAAGTAGGAGCCGATACGCTTCCAAACACATTTGGTGTCGTTGTACTTGGATTTGTAAAGCTGTTTGATGTCGAAGCGATCATATTGACTGCTGGAGGCTGTGATACATTCAAAAGTGATGGTGCCACTGTTGTTTTGAATCGGATGGTGTCGAGCATTTGTCTACGTTCCTGTTCAGCGAGATTTCGCTTCTGTGATTGCTCAAAGGGATTCTTGAACGTTTCAGCTGCGATTGCGTCGCCATGCTTGATGTAATCTTGCTTCATATTCGCGAGAAATCGATCGCGTAATTTTTCATTTCGTTCGTGTATGATAGCCACTAAGGAGGCGACTTTCATGAGGGCTGCATTCTGTTGGACAAAAATATCGTGAAATGAGTCGTTTGTGATGGATTGCGAGTCGATTTGCCCAGTGTTTGATTGGATGATATTCGAGTCATTTGGTGAATTACAACGAATCATTTCGTCGGATTGGATACATAATTGTAATTCTTCAATTTGCTGCTTTAAATGACTCATTCGATTCTCAAAGGATTCGTAGAGTTTCCAGTAGAATGGCGACGGTGTATGCACATTGCGTGCGATCTGTGCAACAAGCGTTGTGCTTCCATTCTGTTTGTCCATGTTGCTTCGCAAAATTAAAGACGCTTCATCGACCTGAAGTACCGTATGTTTCACGTCTTTTCCGATATGATGCGCCGAGGTATTTTGTCTGGCCAAAATGTGCTGACGACTTTGTACCATTTGTGTGAGATCGGACAATCGTTTTTTCAATTGTACCAAATTTTCCGATGATATAGACTGTAAAAATATTTCCAATTGATCTTGTTCTTTGAGAAAAGCCTGGAAAGCGATGATATTTTCCTTAACATCGTTAGGTAGGTCTTCGAATAAGGTTTCTAAGGTTATCGGAGGCTGAGGGGTCGGTGTGCCGTAAAAAGTGTTACCCGTAGATGGTGTAGATGTATTAAAACCGAAAGGTGATGCAAATGTGGGGGTCGTTGTGGCAGGATTCGCGTTCCAAGTTGAGCCAAAAGCGAACGGCTTTGACGTCAAAGCAGAGCCGCTGGGGGCGGAAGACGCATTCGAAGGGTTACCAAACTGAAATCCTTTACTCTCATTCAGATTTCAATGAAATATACAGACAGAAGGACACGTACCGGAAGAATTTGGCGTCGAGGAGAATGAGAATGACATTGCGATACAAATAGTATTCTCCAAGCAAAAAGTGCTCACAGAATTATTCTTATTAAAAGCCTCACTACATAATCGCATACTTTCTCGAGATGTTTTCATAGAGGTTCTAAAGCCCAAACAAGCTCTACAAGAAAGCGTTTTCAAGTCCCTTTGTTGCTCATCTTTTGGCAAAGCTGATCTTCAGTACATCCGTCGATGTCAGCTTGAACCCATACAACCCCTGTAGCGCGACAGATGCTTGTGATTCATCGCCAAATTCTACAAACGCCAAACTCTTTCCTGGCACCATGCGTACCTCCTACCGAGCAACACTTTAATAAAGACCGCAAGCATCAACACTACAGTAAAACCGCACCTTATAGCCATGATATTGCTCAAATAAAACCCGCAGCATGTCTTGATTGCACGATGGTGGCAAATCTTGCAGGAATAAAATATGATGTGGGAGATGCTGTGATTGACGTGGTGGTGGTGGTGGTGGTGCCATTGATCTTTTTCTTTCTCTCATCTCCTCATCCGATTTTGAAGAATGCGGTACATCTCGACTCTGTTTTTCGCGAGGAACAAAAGTCCCATTTCTGCGTGCGATAACATCGGATTCCTGCTTTGCAAACTGTACGATCATATTCTTATCGAATATAGTGGTATTATTCATCGATCGTAACGCGTTGGAAGCGCTGGGTACATCATCAAATGTGATCCACGCCTGCCCGCGGAGAAATCGTGCTTTGAATATCGCAATTTCGAGAACTTTGCCAAATTGAGAGAAGGAGGCGTATAAACTCTGTTTGAGTCGATCTGGTTTGATTTTATCGTTCAGATTATGGATGTAGAGAGTGTGTATGGGCGGATTGTCTTCCATTTTGGACACTTTAACATTTTCGGTCAAAGCTGCTGAATTGAGTGGATCCGAACCCATTTTGTGTTGTATTGTGAAGTACGGTAAATTGGAAGTATGTGGTACAAAGACACACCACTTTTATGAATCGGATTAGCGAGGGTTGACAAGTTCGAATTTCGAGTAAGTACGAAAAATGGGAACGACAGTGGCGATGGCGCCGAGTATTATACAGTGCAGTATTGAGTCAAAACACACAACTTTGACGGTTGCGGAAACACTTGAGAAGAGAGTTTTATTGCAACTTCGACCTTCGTCTACTAAGTGCGTTTCGAGCGACATTTCGACTTTGAATCATCAGCGAGAGACGTTGCGGTATGAAGCGATCAATAGCAAATCAGCCGATAAAATACACCCACTGCCTTGGTTTCGAAGCCCAATGCCAATTGTACCTTCAAGGCGCTGTAGTAGTTATGGAAATTTGCAACATTATACTCAATCACACCAGCGACGGGGTACACACACATCACTCTTAAGTTCGGAATCCCGGTCCCGTGTACCACCCACAAAATGGTTGGCTTGGGACGATTCAGTGTGGAGTATGCTGTGGCACTCATTTCGACATTCGTGCAGTATGTGCTGGCCAAGTTCAATACAAAAAGAACATGTCTTGCAGCGTGATCATGCTGCGTCGTGGGCTTAGCGCATATCGCGATGCGGTTTATCGCAGCTGTGTTTTCGTGGTACACTTGGGGAATATCGTTACTTTAAAGTACGGTTCTCATTGGAATTTATTGTGCGTTACCACCGTAGTCAAATGTAATAAATTCGATAGATTGTTCGCGCGATAGGCAATTCGCCGTTGTAAAATGCTGTTTCAATCATTAATTTCCCACTACGTAAGGTTACGTTACATGCTCGCCCTCACAAAGTTCGTTTTTGGTACGAACCTAATAGTGCTTGCATCCAACATGTTACCTCGTCCTGCTGATTCGATACTTTGTTGCCATGTATTTGTGGATCCGGGAATCACAAACCCAAACGTAAATCGCCACTCTGTATACCAGATTTAACAGACGTATAACGCTGTATACAGTATACCTTCAAAGCAGCTTCCATCAAGATACACGCGTTGTTCTAACCGAAACTGCTCGATTTCTTCGGCGGAAGTGAAATTCATTTCTCTGGTGACTGTCCCACATTGAAGTATCTCTTTCGGTATACGCGCTAATATACGATCACATCAGCAAAACTTTTGAACCATAAATTTCTTGCAAACTTTCCTTCTTGTTCAAAGCAAAAAACGTCCTCACTCCTAAAAACCGTACTTAGAAAAACATATGTGTTGGAGTAGGTAAAGATACCATTCATCCGTTTGCCACAATACTTTTCCAGTTTCCTCACACCGCATATTCATGAAATTTCTTACACGCAAAAAATAATATTTTGAGGAAGAGTGTGGTGGAAGGTCACTCGTACATTGTTAAACCTTTGCAAATTTGCTGCGCGCGCTGGTTCATTGCAACTTCAATGCGACCAGCACTCGGTTCGTGAAGCTGTTTCCACTCCTCCTCTACTTCTAAATCCAATCTGACCTCCTCATCATTCGTCGTTGACTCCAAATCCCTCTTTCTTTGAATAAAACGATTATACTCGGTTTCCTTACTCACCATCCTTGCGCAACGGTAATATATATATAAAATTTCGCCTCCGTTCTAAACAGTCACAAATCACAACACACCAGCACGTTGAGGGCACGTCCACTAATGAAATACGTAATGAGGTCGTTCTCAGATGTAGTAAAAGAATACGTTTTGTGTCAAATAAACACTTTTTGACATTTGACTTATGCGAGATGGAGCTTACGATCGCGATCTACGTCGATGTGTTCGACGCGATAAAGTTCGAGAGCGAGATCGAGATTTAGATCGCGAATTGGATCGGCGTTTTCGACGCGCAGGAGATGGGGACTTTGATCGAGAAGACGATCGTGAACGCGATCGGGAAGGTGATCGGGAACGAGCGTTAGATCGAGAGTTTGAACGTTCTCGACGAACGCGTACTGTTCGTCCATCAAGTTTAACCCGATCGAGTTTCCGTATTGCGCGTTCCATTTCATCATACGTCGCAAATGAACCCACACCGCTTCCGGAGTGATCTACATTTGTGTGGACCACATCTCCACCTCGTCGAAAGAAATCTTTGAGGTCTTGCCAGCTTATTTTTGATGATAAATTTGAAACGGTGACCCGATATTGTGTACCGAACCGTTTGTTGGATGATGTGTCACGCGTTTGATTCGGTCCGCTACGTGAGATTTCGACTCGAATTTTGGATCCGAGAAGCTCGATGCTGAGTAGGCGGAATTGTTAGGTTAGTTGGATATGGTATGGAGAAATAGACGTACCCGTTGGACTCTCGAACAGCGTTATCGGCTCCACTCGACTCTTCATATTCCTAAAATTACGTAAATGTTTTTGTGAGTACTTTATAAGTGCGTGAGGTAGTGTGATGTACAATGAAAGCGAAAGCGGGTGGTCGTGATGGTACTTTTAGACGAATACAAGCAATTTGACCATGTTTTGAGAAATGTGATTGGAGAGTCTCCTCATCAATTTCTGTGGGAAGGTTTCCTACGAAAATTGCAGTCATTCGCTCGCTGATTTAATGTGACGGAAACGTGAACGCTTCGTCGTCGCGATCCACACACAAAATAAGAGTCCACATCGCCAAGTACCGTGCGATTTTTTATAGAAGACTCGTTAGTAACGGGTCGAAACCCGTTGCGAAGAATGTGTATACTGTACTGTATACATCCAATTGCAAGCAAATTACGTAACATTCAAAAATAACTGCTGCACGAATGAGTTGCTCCGCGCAAGCCGAAAAGCTCAAAAAGAAAGGAAACGAGTGTTTCCAGCGAGAGAAATATCATGCTGCCATAGAGTTCTACACGAAAGCTATGGTATGTGTCACTGATCTCATGTATACAACCAGTTATGAACCCTTTGCAACGATAGTCTTTCGATGAAAAACAAACGATTTATTACACAAACCGAGCGTTATGTTACTCCAAGGTAGTGTCTGTGTTGTATCAACCTTCGATCCACACTCACATAGTGGAATAGCTCCAAGACTGGAGCGCTTGTCTATCCGATTGCAAGCAAGCTCTTGTGCATGACGCCATGAACCCGAAACCAGCATACCTTTTAGGTCTCTGTCGCATTAAAATGAATCGATACAAAGAGGCGGTCGAGTCGTTCTCTTCTGCGCTCATTCTTGCAGAGAGATCACACAAACCCAAAGAGTTTCAGAATGAAATTTTTGTCCAGTTGTTACGTGCAAAGAAAAAAAATTGGGAAGAGAATAAAAACGCCGCAATGGAAAAACATCGCGATTTAAAATCGAAATTTTACAAATTTGTTCAGCATCAGAGTTTGCGCCAATCAGAGAATAGTATAGAATCAGACAATCAGAATGAGATCGATCTGATAACTGCGTATGTGGAGCACATGGCGATTTCGTATGAGAACTTTTTTCATCCAGGGGATATTCCAGATCATCTCACATGTCCAATCAGTCTAGAAGTCATGCAAGATCCAGTGATCACACCGAGCGGCATTTCGTACGTGATGCGCTGCGTATTGAACACTTAACTGAACGTTGTATATTATCAGATATGAGCGTAGTCAAATCGAGTTGCATATTCATAAAAACGGACCCGTCGAGCCAATCACCCGTCAGAAACTCACAACTGATATGTTACGGCCCAATAACGGTCTTCGCGATGCGATTCGAGGATATCTCCACGCGCATCCGTGGGCCTTTGAATCGTAACCGTGCTATTTATCATCCAATCAGCATACGGTATGCAGGTATGAATCAACATACCGGTACCTTCATCATAGTCTACCCGTTTAATTTTATAATCTAACCTTTCATCATAATTTATGTTATCGCCGGGTCAAAAAGCGTCCTTCGTGGTGTTTGATGATCGCAACCAAGAGCATTTACCTCCAAATTCATCGCATCCATCGCCTATGCGTTCCATAGATACCTCTTCCACTTCCATCCATTCAAAGAATCATCCAGGCTTCTATTATGAGCGTCGGAGACTCAGCTCCAGTGTGCTTATGGAAAGCAGCTTTTTGTCTCCCAATAAATCGAATGAAGAGCGAGATGGATCACCACCTCGATTCCAAGCAATTTCTGTGCGATACATGGTACTTGGTTTGTTTCTTGGTATTGCGTTGGGTCTCTTAGTAGCTTTCTTCAAGGCGAGTCTGAATGTCATCAATCTGATCGCTTTACCCGGAGAAATATTCACGCGTGCGATCAAATGTATAGTCATGCCATATATCTTCTCAGCGGTAGCGGTCGCTTCTGGGGATATCATGTTTGCAGGCAAAGGATTTGTGATCGGCTTCAAGACATTGAAAATATTTGTCCTGTTTTGGATCCTTTCAGCGTCATTGGGCGTCGGTATCGCATTAGCAAGTCGATCATTCTTCTCACTCGATAGCCAGAAAGAGCATTACACAGAGTATAATTACATTCAATTGAGATGTAATGACGCGGGCTGGTCCTTGCAATCTTCCCCTCTCAATGATTCCATTCGATGTGGAGAGGAACGTATAGGTGCGAAAATGCGATTCCAAGCAAAAGAAGCAACCAATCTTTTCAAAACGCATTCCATCATGAAATTCTCCATCAACGATCTGATTTTGAATACAATTAGAAGTATGGTTTCTGAAAACATTGCGTATAGCTTGGTCCAAATGGAAACATTGGCGGTGGTCGTCTTCGCGTCATTTCTTGGGATCGTTGCGGCGCAGAATTATTACGCAAAGACAAGACGAATCAATTATCTGTATCGCGTGCTCTTGCAATTGCGGAATACCTGTTATTGGGCACTGGAATGCATCATGCTGCTTGCTCCTATTGCGGTGACGTCGATCATTGCGGGCGCACTTGCTTCCAACCAGCATTTCAATGCGTATACGCATGCGGGAGCGTATGTGGCCTCCTGCACAATTGCAATCTTCCTCCAAATGTTTTTGATGTACCCGATCGTTGTGTTTACATGGACGCGATGTAATCCATTTGCACACATGCGATTCATGATTCGAGCGTATTTGTATGCGTTTGGCTTATCGTCTTCATTAGCGGCGACGCCCGCGACATTATCGTGCCTGCAAAAATCGCGACTTTGCTCTATTACACTCGCGGAATTCATCGTATCCTTTGGTTCCACCATGAATCTGAGCACTTCTGGTCTAGTGATCCCCATATCCTGCATGTATCTAGCGGAATCGGCTGGTTTCGGGAATGCTTTAACGGTGTGGCAGATACTTTCGCTTTTGGTGTTGTCGATATTTTCGTGTGCGGGTGTTCCTCCTGTGCCTCACGGAAGAACGGTTGTGTTGGTAACAATCTTCACGAGTGTGTTTGGATCGGATGCGCTTCCTCAAACATTCGCAACATATTTAATTGCCGACTCGATTGTGGATCGATTGGTCACGGTTGGGAATGTTAATGATGACGCATTGGTGGTGAAGATCGTCGCAGAAACCACAGATGAGACCGTTCTCGCATGGCTTCACAGTTGATTGTACTGTTGTGCAACTGTGCAGAAAAAATCGACGATCCGACATTCCGATGTGACGTGGAAGCGCACCTGATTGGCGCATATTGACTGAATGTAATTGATAATTGATGCGTCACACCAATTCTGTTTGGAATTATAGTTTAAAGTAAGGCTTAGATTAGCTAATAGTGAACCAAGGACTGCTGTATCTCCATTTTCGATGTGTAGTAGTGAAGACGAGAAGGAAGGAATAAATACATCTCCGGTGGTTCTGATTGATCAAGAGGTCTTTCAAACACTACAGAATTGCCATACAAATCGCACTCCAAATTTATGTCTTTGCGATCACTTGGACGATGAAGAAAAGCAAGACGTTTTTACACGACGATGTGATAGTGATTTGGTTTCCATGGATGATGGATACGATGTGACCAGTGACAATGGAAGCACGTCAGCGATTCGCGATCCATACATCAGTGTGTCGGAGGTGAGTTGTGCGTCTTCGGGCACGGTGCATTCCTTCCATTCGATGTCATCTCTTTCAGATGTTGGGATGTTTGTCATCGATGAGAGTCGACCATACACGAGTGAGTGTGCGTCATTTTCGTCGGGTACGTATTCCGGCTCAAGGTCGATTTCCCGCCCTAAAGAGCCTCAGACCGATTTTCGAGCTCGAAGAACTGAAGAGCAATGGCAGTCGTCATCATCGTTTGATTCAACGGAGAATGCGTTCGATTTGCAAGATGATGTGGAATCAACCAAGAGAGGAAGTAGACGATCTGATTTCTGGCGCGAGTTGGAAAGCAAACAGAAAAATCCCGATAGTGATTCTCATAGTTGCAACCAGCAGCCTGCAGATCGCTCCGACTCGCTTCGTATATCGATGATGGCTGTGTTGGCCAGTATGTTTATCGGCATGGCGTTCGGTCTCCTCCTCATTCTGTATGAAGTTGATCCGTTGATACTCCAGTGGGTCGCGCTTCCAGGGAATCTCTTCTATCGAGCACTCAAATGCATCATTGTTCCATACATATTTTGCGCCGTAGCAGTAGCAATGGGCGATATTTCCTTCGCAGGTCGTGTATCAGCTTTGGGAATTGAAACAGCAAAGATCTTCGCTCTCATTTGGCTCGTATCCACAAGCATTGGGATGCTTGTAGCGCTGGGATTTCGATACCATTTTCGCGATATCGGTACCGCAATTTCCACAAGCACGAATGCAGTAGCTCTTTTGTGTCACGATAAGAAGGTTTTCCAAATGAATAATACGCGCTTGGAGTGCACTTCCACCGAGGATGAAACTCTGATAGCAGAGATTGGCGAAGGTGTCAGAAGTGTTGTACTCGGAAGTAGTCCATCAACTTTTGTCTTTCACGATTTGAACGATTACTTTCGCAAGGCACCAGGTAGCCAAATTCGCCTTCAGAATCAACTCTTAGAACAAGCCTTGCACTTTACATCTTCCAATATCGTCAGATCCATGTATAAAATGGAGCTTCTTGGAGTCATTACATTTGCATCTCTATTGGGCGTGATTGCCGGGCAGCAATACTATGCCAAGACCAGGAAGGTGAATTATCTGTATGCGACGCTACTACAGCTTCGAAATGCGTACTTTTGGGCCATTGAAGTGATTATAAGCTTGACACCGGGCGCCATGATATCGTTCATTGCGGGTTTACTGGCTCAAAACCAAGATATGTTCCAATACAAACGGATTGCGTATCTTTATATGGTGGCGATCCTTTCGGCAATTGTACTCCAAATGTTTATTGCGCTTCCATTATTAGTGCTTGTATTCACCCGAAGGAATCCATACGAGCACATGCGGTATATGCTTCATGCGTATCTATTCGCATTTGCGGTCTCATCGTCCTTGGCGACCACTCCAGTCACTTTGAGTTGCATGAAGAAGTCGCGCGTTTGCACGACTGCAATTGCGAACTTTGTCATTTCGTTTGGTACGGTTGCGAACTTAAGTGCGGCTGGACTGCTAATTCCGATTTCGACCATCTTTCTCGCGGAGACTGCTGGTTTGGGCACGGAGCTTACGATTTTCAAACTGGCTGCTTTGGTCTTGATCTCGTGGTTTGGATGCATTGGTACAGCTCCTATTCCAAATGGCCATGTGGTTTTACTTTCGACAGCTTACACTGCGATCATGGGCGTTCGAGAATTACCATCTACCTATGCGCTTATGCTGGTTGTGGATTTTTTTATCGATCGTATTGTTACAGTTGTGAATGTGAATGACGATGCAATGGCGCTTAAAATCATTGCAGAAACCATCGACGAGACAGTTATTCAAGAGCTGGCGGGACAACGATGTTGAGAGATCTATAAATATGCAAAATGAAGTCAAGTCAAAGTCTTCTTTCCGCCTGCAGTCTGATTAAAGTAGCAAAGAAAGTGGAGGCCAAGAGTCAAGGTAAGAATAATTGACGGTTGGCGTCTACTTCCGCTAGTGACCTTGATCGAAAATAGTAAAATGATGATTATATAAGAAAGATTGAAGCTCATGGTTGAAGTCGAAAATTTCCTTTTCATTTGATTCAATTAAACGGAATGATGGTCACATTGATAGGTTCTCTTCGGGTCTGAGACTCTATATATTGATAGTTCAACTTTCCTTTCGGCAAATTATAAAAGCAGATAGGAATTCCCATGAGAATCGGCTATTTATGTAATTTGATATAAAATGCCTTGTATATATGCAATATTCTTGAGTGATTGGAACTAAACAAATTGGCATTCACAATCATTTTCACTCTGAAAAAAGTACAAACGCGGGAGACAGATCTGCAACTTTGTGAAGATGCATATCAAGCAAGTGTTTGTGAGTGGATTTCGCAGTTATAAAGACCAATTGGTGGTCGAGCCATTCAGCAAGGAACATAATGTGGTGATTGGACGTAATGGAACTGGAAAGTCAAATTTTTTCGATGCCATTCGTTTTGGATTGCTAACGAGCCGATTTGCCAATCTGAGAACCGAAGACAGGCAAGCACTCTTGCATGAAGGTTCCGGTAAACATGTCATGTCCGCATTCGTTGAGATCGTGTTCGATAACTCCGATGGTAGATTACCGGTCGATACCGAAGAAGTGGTATTACGACGAACCATTGGTGTCAAGAAAGATGAATTCTTCCTGAACCGAAAGCATATCAGTAAGAGTGATGTGATCCACCTGCTGGAGAGCGCCGGTTTCTCTCGCTCAAATCCGTACTACATTGTTCAACAAGGCAAGGTCAACGCTTTAGCTGTGATGAAAGAAAAAGAGCGATTGGAGTTGCTGAGAGAAGTTGCTGGAACTAAAGTCTATGAAGACCGACGAGAGGAATCACTAAAGATATTACAAGAAACGCAAGTGAAACGCGAGAAAATCGAACAAGTGATTAGTTACATCGAAGAGCGCTTAGAGGAATTAGAAGGCGAGAAGGAGGAACTGAAACAGTATCAGAAGCTTGATCGAAAAGTACGAGCGCTGGAATACTCTATGCACCACAAGGAATTACAGGTTGTCAAGACGGATTTGGATACGATGGAAAGAAAGCGGACTGAAGATTCGACAAAGAGTCAATCACTCCATGACAAGCACTTACAGCTACTTGGAAAGATTCAAGACGTGGAAATCAGGCATAGTGAGCAACAAGAAGAGTTGAATGTTATGTGTAAAGAGCACGAACAGCTGGAAAGTGCTCGAAAAAAGCTAATCGAAATATTCTGTCAGTTGGAGCTAGAGATGAAAGAGTTGGACGAAGGTATCGAGCAAGACAAGGATTGGAAGAAGAATGCAGAAAGGGAGCTTCATTCGCTCCATGAAGAATTGAAAACCAAAAAAGAAATTTTGAAAACAAAGGTTGTTCCCAACTTTGAGCGAGCAAAGCAGAGCTATGAGGATGTGAAGCTACGACTTCAGCAGTCATTGCAACAATCCGATGAACTAATTGCAAAAGAAAGTCGAAAATCTCAGTTTAGAACCAAGAAGGAGCGCGATATGTTTCTCGATTCAGAGATCAAAGAGTTGGAGCAGCTTCTTCATCGCAGAAAGTGCGACAAGGACAAGATAATAGGTGTGACAGAGTCATTGAGAGACTCCGTAAGAGAATTGGAACAAGATCTCGAAAGTAGGAGCCAAGCCTTACATGAGCATCGTCTGGTGGTTAACAGTTTCCAACCACAGCTACTACAATTGAAAGAAGAGCGGAACACCATTTCAGAAGAGCGAAAAGAACTGTGGCGGGTCGAAAATGAACTCGCAAGTGACGTTCGACGATGTGCTGATCAATTGAAACGAGGAGAAAATGTCCTACATAGCACAATGGCTTTCGACGTTCGGCGTGGATTAGAAGCTGTGCGAGAGATGACAACACAGATGAAGATAAAAGGCGTATATGGACCTCTTATTGACCTTGTCGCTCCGGTGGATGAAAGATTTTGTACAGCAGTGGATGAGGCCGCCGGCGGATCCCTCTTTCATGTTGTGGTGGATACGGACGACATTGCAACAAAGCTCATGCGAGAATTGGAGCGGAAGAACCTCGGGAGGATCACATTTCTACCACTCAATTGCTTGAAGGTTGACGAGCACATACAATATCCTGAAAGCGACGACTGTATCCCTCTGATCACCAAACTAAAGTTTTCTTCGGATATCCGTAAAGCTGTTTTGACTGCGTTTGGAAAGAAATTGTTGTGTAAAGATTTGGACATTTGTGTCCGCTATGCCGAAGTATCAAATATGGATTGTCTGACACTTGATGGAGACTTGGTTCATCGTCGTGGTGCACTCAATGGGGGATATCGAGATCCTCATCGGTCACGTACAAGAGCGATAATGGAGGTGCAGCGTGCACGCAGTGAACTAGAAGATATCAGATTGCAGGAAAAGAAAGCTCAACGTGATGCTCAAGAAGCGGATCAGCGTGTTGCTATCATTGTTGGTCAAATTCAGAAACTTGAAAGCGAAAAGCGTCATGCTATGACAGTATACGAAGACATGTCCAAAGACATCCGTCGCCTGCGATCTCAAATCGAATCTGAGAAATCAAATTTGGTTAAAAAAGAAACGCTATTGCAAGATCATTCCGAACTTGGACAAATGGAGGACAAGATCGCAGCGTTGAAAGTGGAAATGGGAAGGCCTCTTCACGAAACACTCAGTACCGAAGAAGTGGATTTACTTCATTCACTGTCAATGAGAATATCAGAATTACAATTGGAGGAACGAACTGAGAAAATGAGAATGGAGGAAGTGCACGCAGAAAAGCAAAGTATCGAGCTGGAACTGACACAAAATCTGGAACGTCGCATCGATGAAATCAAGGCGCAGTTGGATGAGGAAAGCGTTCATGAGCTTCGAGTGCGGTCACGTGAGGGCACATTTCAGAACAAAAAAGTCGATCTGATCGACGCCTCTCGGCAAGTGGAAAGCAACAACGGCACATTAAAGGAAGTGGAACAAAAGCTTTTGACGACTCAGGTAAAGCTCACGATGGAGAAAGATTCTATCCAATCTTTGAGGGCCGAATTAGTCGCTGTTGAAAAAGAACTTGGTAAGGAAGGGCGACAGTCAGAAAAGTTGCTAAATCGGAGGCGCACGCTGATGCAAAAACGGGATGATTTGATGCGAAGCATTCGAGAGCTTGGAACGTTGCCATTGAAGGAAGTTGAAAAGTACAAGGACGTTTGTCTTTCCCAAGTAATCAAAACATTCGGGAAATGCAGGACGAAATTGAAGAATTATAACCACGTGAATAAGAAAGCCCTCGATCAATACGTGAGCTTTGAAGACCAGCGGACCACGTTGATCAAACGCAAAGAAGAGCTAGATAGCGGATATGGGTCCATTGCATCCCTTATTGAAGTGCTGGATCGGCGAAAAGATGAAGCCATTTTGCGTACTTTCAAAGGAGTCTCACATCATTTTGCGCAAGTCTTTCGAGAATTGGTTCCGACTGGAGAAGGCAAAATGCTTATTATTCGGTCAGACACGTCATCTGAAAGCCCTGAGAATCCTGAGCCAATCCAAGAAGCAAAAGTCGATACATTTTCAGGTGTTCAAATCAAAGTCAGCTTTCGAGGCGAAGGTGATTCGTACTTGATGCAGCAGCTATCTGGTGGTCAAAAAGCGCTCGTTGCGCTAGCCTTCATATTCGCGATTCAGCGTTGCGACCCGGCTCCATTCTATCTGCTG
Source organism: Albugo laibachii (assembly GCA_902706625.1). NCBI lineage: Eukaryota > Oomycota > Peronosporomycetes > Albuginales > Albuginaceae > Albugo > Albugo laibachii. Next base: position 31,000 of record CACSLJ010000031.1, on the reverse strand, counting down.
GATGAGATCGATCAAGCTCTGGACTCGACTCATCGCGCTGCTGTAGCTTCTCTCATTCATCGTCAGGCTCATTCGGAAGTGTCTCCGGCTCAGGTTGGCAGTTTGCTTGGAAATGGATTGATGGATTGCGTGATCAGCTGATTGTTTCTTTGTAGTTTATCACTTCGACATTTCGACCTGAACTTGTGAGTGTTGCCGATAGATTCTACGGAATTGGGTATCAGAATAAAATCAGTAGCGTGCATTCCATGACGAAAGAAGAATCGCTTGATTTTATTGCCAATATCATGGCTGAAGAAGAAGAAGTTGCAAGGGATACGAAACGTTGATTGTCGACTGATGCAGAGAATACTGCATGAGACGAAGATGACTAGCGGAATTTATCGATTGAGACTGCTTTCGAGACCGTTCATAGCTTCCATCACACTTTCGGATATTCTGGAGCAGTTGGAGTTGACTTGTTGGGAAGATTGTGTGGCGCCTTGGAAGTATGCAAGATCTCGGCTCCCGACAGCAACGCGATCGAAACAACCTATCGATCTATCGTCCCCATTGCAGAGCTCCCGAAGAATCAATAAATGTTTTCTGAATCATGAAGCTACGTGCCGTGATTCGTGTGGCAGAAAATGGAATGTGTCATATATTTTATGCTTTTGCAATTGTCAAAGTTTGCAATTTTTACTTTTTCGGAGATACGCACGCGAATGATCGAAGGACAAGATGATCAATTGGAAAAAGAAATGTATTTGGTGTTGGTGGAAAGAAGCAATTAAGCGTAGATTCGATTCTAGAGGCGGCACTTTAGATACCCCTGACATGGGTGAACACTTCCTAATTATCATGGGCGCCTTTGAGTGATGGAGAGCTTGAACTATCTCCATGCTCCATCCTCCGCGTCGATTTTTCGGTGAGCGGGCTTGCAGGATTTGAAGCTCGGGTTCTGGAAGATGGTTCGTCATTCACTTTATTACATTCTTCGCGTATGGGGCTCGCGGGTAGGCTTCCACGGCTTGAACGCTCCGGCACTTTGTTTGCTCCGCTAGGTCCCACACCTTGAACTATACTCTCCGTCGATTCAACGGTACGGGAGCTTGTGGGCTCTGAACGTCGTGCAGTAGAGGTCTCGTGATTCTCTTTGAGCGTTTGGTGAATTTTCCTTGAGTCCGACATTCTTGAGAGGAATTTACGATGTGTCTCCGCCCTTGGCTTTATAACTAGAGTCATATGTTAGTAATCAATTAAGTTGCATACAAGGTGGGCCGTATAATATTAACGAAATTTTCCATCTCGGCTGCCAAGAAAGCCAACCGCTGCAAGCTATAACTTGAGCTTGCTCATTCGATACCATTTTCAAGACCCCGATAAATTGGTTCAGGGCGTCCACCCCGATCGACTTGACCATTGATAACTCCCTGTCCAGTTCTTCAATATTTACTTCCTCATTTTGCCATGCTGACGAAGTTGTGCAGAAGAAGCTGGAACCAACTTGATAATACCTTCCAAATCGGTACAACCCGTACGAACGAGATCCTCATTCGTTTTCAACCGCTCAATAATCGAAACTGGAAAACGAGAGATAGCAGTTAGCATTAGATTGAGCGTGTTTTTGCTCCATCACCATCTTTCGATCTTAATTGCTCCAGTTGACTTTTTGCTTCCGTCATCAATTGCTCGCAAGAAACCATTTTTTTCAAGTGTAGGCTCCTTGGCCACATCTTCGTGCTCTTTGGCAGTTGGGTTCATACCCAGAGCTGAATGTTCCATACTCAAGTCGAGCAAGGTGAACGCGATGGTTGCGATGCCTCCGATGGAAATGCGGACTATAATTAATGAATGGGTGGAAGGTGGTCTGTTTGGTCGAAGGCGTTTTGGAAAGTGAGAGACCTCTGCTTCCAATGGTGCTTTTCCGTGCACTGAAAGAGTGGGATTAACGCAAGGTAGAATCAAGTGCTCCATTCCATAATATCTGGAAATCTTCCAAAGCGAGTAGGTACGTCGAGCCTGCAACGTTTGCTGATTCGAATATTATTGCACAAATCATTTTTCTCAGGATCCTCTAGGATTCCATCAGTCTCAGTCCTCGTTTACTATAGATTGCATCCGTGTTGTCGGCTGGGATACCCAGTACTGTATACTCATTCAAAGTTGATACTCATGAAGGCTGAATATTTCAGGATCTACAATATATCCTACGCATACGCAGTTGTAAATTGTGTTTGGCTCCTCAAAATGGCTGGATCAAACTTGATACTCGAGTCGATTCGATATTTGATTTACCACGTCAAGATTGATATGGTGCGGGACACTTTTAACCAGCACATTTTTTTTTGAGCGGCCAAATTCGATCTCTGTAAAACTTCAGATTTTGATTGGTTAAAATGTTTTGATTTAAAACTCTGCATTTTGATTGGTTAAAAAACTCAGAGTGGCCATTTAGTTTAAATGCACTATGTAGCCTGGCTTTGATTGATAATATCTCAATCAATACAAACGATAACAAATTTATAAGGGCATAGGGAGAAAGCGGTGAAGTAGTTCTTGGTGATGACGCTTTCCTTTTGTGGAAAGAAGGCACATCTGATGTATTATTTAGATTATTATCAAAGGCAAAGCATGCTGTTAAACGGTAAGTGTTTGATTGTAGGCACTGTGATTGGCTACCATCCTCAGCAAGTGTTTCTATTGGATAATTTATATCTATAAATCATGTGCATTAATTATACTATAGAAATAATGTATTTGTAGAGGTGGCCAATGTTGTATCTGCCCATACTATAATGCAAAATGTAGCCTGACTTGGAATGATAATATCTGGATCAAAAAAATCATACAGAAAATCTGAGAGCGTAGAGAGGTAGCTGAATTGCTTTTTTAGGTGATAGCGCTCTTTTTTTTTTACACAGTTTAGTCAACTCGCTATTATTAATTTTAGAAAGGGAAAAAACATGCTGGTTTTTTAAGTGTCCTGCACTATATATCGTATAGTTTGGTGAAATGCGACACCTGGTCGTCCAACGTGTAATATTTTGTAGGGCGAGGGAATTGAGAAATCGTTAACCACCCATCTACTTCCCTCAAAATTCTTATAATTACCTTTCTTTTCTAATGCAATCCAGCACATGAACCTTTGTTTACTAAACACTTCCTCTACTTTCTGATATTGCCCTACATGTTCTCCTGGATGTGAGAATTCAACAAATACGTCTTGGGGACATCTGAATATACTAAAGTACACAAGTAGGCAGCCTCCAATCGATGAAGTACCTTGTGAGTCCGTTTCACCTCGGGAAGCTCGATTCATAGTCAAATTTTGACATGAAACCATTCAAAAGTGATATCGTATATCCCGACAAATGCGAAGATACTCCTTAACACTCAAAAGCATTGATTAATATAGACTGCAAGCAAAATGTAATGGTTGATACTACAGGTATTCGTTCGGATCGCAGACTAACCGAGTGGCATTTCGAGGCAACTGACATCAACGGCAACGCGCTAAGGTCTAGAAAAGCACGTAACGTTTGCATCTATTGCGATCGTGTTGAACTACCCTGACGATAATCACAGGCCTGTTAGTTTGATAGCGTATACTGCGTGCGTCTCTGAAGTAAAAGGGAAGTGTTCTTTTTTGTTTACCCTAAGCGTAAAGTGCTGCTAGAAATGTAGTACCTGATTCATGCAGAGAGTCGTCGGCCGACAGAGACTTTCTTCCTCCAGTACGACCGGCATGTCGGTTACTTTCCCATACTCCTCCTCGGCCGTCGCACCTTTGCCCGAACTCTCCATTAGCGAGCCATGAATTACCTGAGGTTGAACTGCTCCCTCAGTTCCACCGTTCTAGGCACCGGCAGCGTCTTTGTCAAAAGGTCGCCCATCATTAGCTGCGACTCGATATATCTGGGTTTCACGATGTCTCCCTTTGCAATGTCAAAGATGAACTTCATCCACACGTCGACATGTTTGGCGCTAGACATGCTGTCTTCCGCTTCCAGTTGCCGGATAGCTGCCTGATTGTCCATAAACATCGGCATTTGTTCAACTACCGTGAGTCCGATCTCTTAGAGCAGCTCTCTCAATCCCAGTAACTCGAGTCCAACGTGTGAGGCTGACGTGAACTCAGCCTCCATGGTGGATAGCGACACCCCAGACTGGTTCTTGCAAATTCACTGTACTGCTGCTCCGTCCAAGGTGATTACTCCTCCAGTGACGGACTTCCTGTCCACTTTGTCTGCAGCAAAGTCGGACTCGCTCCAACTTGCAGTTGAAAATCCTTTTGGGTCCTTATCGGTAATTCGCATCTCGAACTTCATGCTATACGTGCCACTCAGGTATCGCGCGATCCTTTTCGCCAATTTCCAGTCGTTAGTCGTTGGCCTGTGAGTGCATCGAGGTGCCTTATGTACTGCAAAATGGATATCAGGCCTCGTGCAGCGTGCCAACCATAGCAAGCTGACCACGAGTGACTGGAAATCTCGTATGGTCGGCTCATTTTTGGTGGATGGTTGGACGGTTAAAAACACCGGATCATCCTCCGTATCGTTATTCTCCTCGCCTATTGATGAGTGTACTCCCTTCGCGTTCATCATCCCACGTTGGTCCAGTAACTACTCAATAGCGGCCTCCTGATCCAGCAAGTATATCCCATCGTTCAGTGCCACTCGCATTCCCAGGAACTTGATGACTTGACCAAGGTCCTTAATAGACAACGATCTCAATTCGTCAGAAAACTCGCGGACCAGAATCATCTTAGACGTCGTCACTAACAAGTCGTCAAAGTAGGCGCCAACGATTTTCGTTTCACTGTCTTGATGCTTGTCATACAAACACATGTCGGTCACACAGCGTGTAAAGCCTACATTCACCAGCTTAGCGTGCAGGAGCTGACTCCACAAACGGCCTGCTTGCTTCAAGCCGTACAGTGATTTCTTGAGCCTCAATGCCAGCTTATCCTTCGTGTCCACGCCACGTTTCTTGAGTACGCTTTCCACAACTTTTATGCCCTGCGGAATCGACAGAAATATCTCTAGGTGTTGCTCTTTTTTGCTTTTACATAGGCGTTGGGGATGTCTCCGTACCCGGATAGCACACCTCAAGGTAGCGCGAGTACCAAAATCACTTTCACCGTACTTAGCTCCATAAGCGCAGGAAAAGTCAGTCCGTAATCAACCCCAAAGACTTGCTCGTTGCCGCAAGCAGCTAAACGTGCCTTGAAACGTTCTATGGACCCATCGGCGTCTGTATCCGTCTTGAAAAACCCACTTAGAGTGGAGTACGTGGCTCTTGCGAGGTGGTACCTCTACCACCAAACCTTCGTTATCCTTAAGTGCCTCGAGCTCCTCTTTCATCGCTATCTGCCATTTCTCTTTGAGCTCGCTTGTAATGGCTCCTCCATAGTTGTTAGGATCTGGACCCCACACACTGTTTACCACGTTCCACGCCTATCCGATTCTCTCGCTGCCATGCCGCACATTCGTTTCAGAGACTTCACGACAAAGTGATCTGGTGCGGTGTATATCACGCGTACATGCCGTTTTTTATCCGTGAATCTTCGCTTTCTGCACCGAAACAGCTTCTAGTTGCTTATCCGAAGTTCCACGCCAGATTTTTCCTCCGCTTCTGTTGTGTCAGCGAGATGGACTCGTCTCAAGTGCGCGTTCTGTTCCTTTGTCAGTGTTTCCACGTTCCTAACGTGGTGAGTCACCACCACTGTTTGATTCATAGGGATATAAACCCGGTATCCTTTGACTTCGTCACTCTTGCCGATAATAACGCCCCGTGCTCCTCGCTCTCAAAGTGATTTGTTTCTTTCGTCTCGATGCACTGTGCACGGTGAGCCGTAAACAACGATGTCACTCAGATCTTGTGCCGTTCTAGTAAGCAATTCCAATGGCGATCGTCTCCCTGCATTCACCTTTCTTGGACTCCTATGAAGGATGTAGGCCGCGTATTCGGCGGCGTCTCCCCAGAAACTCAATTGGTAACTCACAGGCAAATATCATGCTCCTCACCATATTCATGATGGTGCGATGCTTCCTTTGCGCTTAATCTTTGCTTGCCTGATTGCGTGGCTCGCTTAATTGCCGCGTAATGCCCGTCTACTTGCAAAAGAGGTCCAGCGTCCGATATTCACCTCCTCCGTCAATTCTCAGTACATAAATCCGACATTGAGCTGGCGTTTAAAGAAGGCCAGAAAGTGCTTGAACGTTTGGGCTGCGACGTCCTTAGTCTTGGCTAAGAACCTCCGCAATAGTTTGTGCGGTGATCGACGAAGTTCACCATGTATCGCTTCCCTAGTCATCTCGTGGTGGCATCGGTCACGTCGATTGGTGCGTTTATGCCCGTGTCCCGACTTGATTTCTTGATTTTTGCCTGCTTACCTTGCGCACAGGCAAACCAATTTGATCGTACTTTGTTCGTGAGTTGGATATCCGCAGCGGAGTCCTTGGCCATAAGGATTATCGTATCATAATGGAGATGTCTCAATGTCCGATGGAAATGCATAAGAGAGTAGAGCCTCTCTGTACGTCTTGAGTTGGCTCAATCTTGCTCTGGAACAGCAACGCCATCAGAACACCATCGTCGCGCCTCGCCTCGCCTCTCCACAAGCCTCGCTGACTACTACCAAGTATAGGTAGTGTTCGGTCCAGCTTATCTTCCGGATCTTGGTGGCGGTGAACATCTACATACTCTGGGATGGAGTGATCCAAGTGCTGAAGGTCTGAAGCAGCCGTTGCATCGCATGCTCGAGAGTCGGCTCGTCCTCACACCAGCCCTCCACTTGCTGATTATAGTACCTCTCCGCCATCTCCTATAAATGATGTCCAAGGACGTCAACCTGGACATCTTTGGACCACGGAAAGCCACATGCACGTTCCGCAAACTGAATTTGTCTGACGAATCGCTTTCACCACGACAAAAACCCACTACCAAGTCCCAGGTATAGTTCCTTTCCGTCGAATGGATGAGCCCCAGGACTTCTCCGCCTCGTGTAGGGCACACTCTCAGCTTGCGTTCCAAGCATGTCAACAGACTGCTTTACTGGCGTCGGGTGATATGCCTGCTGAGGCACATAATGCTGAGGCAGCACCTGCTGTTGCGCTTGCGCCATGTCAATATTCTCTGGCGCCTGTGTGTATTCAGGCTGCCTCATACCAAAGTATGTAGCCGGTGACAATGTGGGTGTGACGTCCAGCGGTGGCGTCATATCTAGTGCCCGGAAATTTATCGTCCTGCCTTGACCAACTAAAGACCCGAAGACGCTGGGCTGACAGTCCCTAAGTCGCTCTTCCTCATCCCGTCGCTTCTGCGACGCCTCTAGTCACTACATACGCTCTACAAACACTGTAAGTAGATCTACCAGCTTCTCCTACGTCCTATTTGCATTCACTTCTTCATCTCTCTTAATTGCTCGCCAGCCCTTTCACAACCGGCGGCTACACTTGTTTACCCGCTGGACTTGTCCGTGGCATCAGTATTCCCTATTGGGCTCAACACCTGTTAGTTTGGTAGCGTATACTGCGTGCGTTTCTGGAGTAAAAGAGACGTGTTTATTTTTGTTCACCCTAAGCGTAAAGTGCTGCTATAAATGTAGTACCTGACTCGTGAAGAGAGTGGTCAGCCGACTCAGACTTTCTTCCTCCAGTACGACCGGCATGTCGGTTAGTCTCCTATAAGGTCAACATCGAAGAAAAAGTTTTTACGATGGAACACTTGTACAGGTGGAAACAAATTAGTCACGATGTAGTTAGTTATGCGTTAGCTCGTAATTTGGATTCTACTGGTCCAATCTGTACTGCAATTATATCGCATGCAAGGTGTACAAGAGGATGTGGTCAATGAAGTGGATTTATTAGAGGTATACCAGCGATTGGAGTTGCTGAAAGAAGTTGCTGGAACTAATGTCTATGAAGACAGACGAGAGGAATCACTAAAGATATTACAAGAAACGCAAGTGAAACGCGAGAAAATCGAGCAAGTGATTAGTTACATCGAAGAGCACTTAGAGGAATTAGAAGGCGAGAAGGAGGAGCTCAAACAGTATTAGAGATTGATCGAAAAGTACGAGCGCTGAGATAATGAATGTTTCTTTCCTGAGTCATGAAGCTACATGCTGCGAATGCGTGTGTCTGAAGATGGAATGTGTCATATATTATATGCTTTTGCAATTTTAAAAGTTAGCCATTTTCTACTTTTTGGAGATACGCACGCGAATGATCTGAGGACAAGATGGTCAATATCAAAAAGAAATGTATTTGGTGGTAGTCGAAAGAAGCAAAGAAGCGTAGATTAGATTTTACAGGTGGTTCTGAAACGAAGGCTTTTGGAGTTGATGCGCCTTTTGCAACGTCGCACGTAAGTGGGCTATGAAGTAGTCATGGACGCCTTATTATGCATGACTAAAAGCTTTCATAACTCTTTGGCCTCTTTTTTGTTGACTTTTCGGCAGGTGATGTTAACCGTTGTTGAGTAGAGGATTCGGCATTCACTTCATTGGATCCTTCGGGCACGTCATGTATTCTGCTCGCGGGTTGGCTTTAACGGCTTGAACGCTCCGGCACTATGATTGTTCCGCTTTAACCAACACCTTGCACTCTGCTCTCCGTCAATTTATCGTTAGGGGAGTCTTGTGGTCTGTGGACGTCGTGCAGAAGAGGGCTCGTGATTCTCGTCATTGAAATCTTTGCGCGTTTGGCGAATTTGTCTGGCGGGTTGGATTTCATGGCTTTCAAAGTCCGGCAGCATTTTGAGAATGCCACCTTCTTCAAAATTCAAAGCACCAAGATCCACTGCCATTCGCACTAGTGTCCCCACCATATAAACTCATAGTTTAGTAGCCAATAAAGTTGCATGTAAGGTGGGCCGGGCCGTACAGTTTCAATCAAACTTTTCATATCATTACTCAAATTCCTCAGCAGCTCCAAGCGATTACTTTTAGCTTTCCCCTTCGATACCATCATTACTATCACGATCTAGCTTTCCAGGGCATTTGCCATGAAAATCTCGAACATTGGATAGAAGGCTTCACTTGTCGCATCTTTTGTTCCGCATATCCGACTTGCGGATGAAGTTGTGCAGGTGGAGTTGGAAGCAGTCGAGAGTAATTTCTCATTTGTTCGTATCAACGGGTTCCACATCAACTGTCAAAACCTCAATAAACGGATCTAAAAAACGAGAGATAGCAGCTAGCATTAGATTGAGCGTGTTCTGCTTCATTACCGCCTCCCAGTTTGAATTCCTGCAATTTTTGTTTTAATTGCTTCATCAAATTCTTGCGAATCGTGGTCTGAACGAGTTACAAAGACACCTGTTCTTGTTTGAGCGTAGGTTTCTTGACCACAGCTTCGTGCTCTTCGGCAGCTGGCTCCATACCCAAAGCTGAGTGCTTGAGACCCAAGGTCGCCATCGATGGAAATGCAGACTAAATTATTGAATGGGTGTGAATGGTCCGTGTGGCCGGAAGCGTCTTGGAAAGCGAGACAATACATCTTCTGGTCTTTCTTTTCCGCATACTGAAAGAGTAGGATAGGCAAGCCAGAATCACATGTTTCATTCCATATGTACAGTAGTTTGAGACTGTGACCTTGGTACTTTGGACTGTGGCCTTAGCGGCTTCCTATTATAAAACGTCGCAATTCAGTACTTCCTCCATAACTTATTGATTGGGACATTTCGGAACGATTACGATACCTTAATGATCGGGACATCGGAGGAAATGGTATCTATTTAGAAAGGGTATTTATCCTGCAGATAATCTAATTTGGCAAGGTTGATGTGAGTTTCATATTAGAAAGGTAAAACCAACTTGGCAGCCTCGTCGTATGCTTCGTTCGCACATATCCTGAGCTTGGGAATCTTGCCGGCTCGGCGAAGCTTACCTTTTGCCATGTGGGGGAGTTTGAAATCATTCCCACCCTTCCATATTAACACAAACTCTATGATCTGGTGGAGTGTAAGAAATATGCTGTTTAGCTTGTTGGTATCCAAGTCTTCGAACGACTGAGCCACTGCTTTGATAAGCATCTCGGCTGTGAACAAATTCTGCTCATTCTGCAGACTCTGAATCGCTGCAAAATACCCCAAATCTAAGACGTTAAAGTCTGGTGATTTGGCTGGCTGGCAAGCAAGTCTGATATTCCAGCCACCTTCCGTGTCGGCAGCAACGATGTCTGGGTCACTTACCAGGACATGTGGTGTCGCGTTGTCTGGTTGGACGAAGGTCGGCCGCTTCATCTCTCCTACCGCCACTTCTCCTTGATATATTGAAAGAAATACGTCAGTAGAAAGTGCTTGTACACTTCTCGGTTAACTGACTCGATGTTGCGTTCGAGGATCACGCCCTTGAGTCTGTTCTTGCTGGTGCTCTGCGTCATGTATTTCTCGGAGAAGGGCCACAAACCAATTTTGCCGTCAAAGTGTGTTTTTCTGTGAGGGTCGTATTTATAGTCAAATTTGCAAATGAACAAATATCATCTATTTATTAATTGCCTGAAGTTTTAAAATGTACGCATAATAGGAAAGAGAGAGGTTACCTTGGTCGCGAGACTGCTGCCAGGAACATCGTCTTCTCTATGAACCGTGTGCTGTGCAGGTGGCGCACAGGGGGCTCTTCGTCTGGCAGGAGGTAATTGACACGCTTTTTCGCATCGTGGTTAAATCATTTCTCATTGACGTGCACCATGTCGAACATCGAGTCGAAAGGGTGCCCTTCCACCTTACCGACGCTCTGCAAGTCGCGCTTCACGAATGAAAGCGCATACGCCACGCGCGGAAGCTCGTTCTCCTCTATGAGCACGGGGTTGCTGAGCGTACTACGTCGCAGGCCTCTCTTCTCCACCAACAGTCGCTGAATCACGCCGATCGAGAAGCCTGTTGCGATTGCCGTGGACTTGATTATCTGCGCTTGTGGATAAGAGTGGCGCGTATCTTCGCCTCGACGAAGGCCTTGTCGAAGCCCTTGCGGCCCGAGGTCTTTTTGATGTGGCTGTTGATGTCTCCAGCAGTGTTTCATGCCACTACTGAGTCTTGATAGCGGTGCCAAATCCGCTCAACTGTGTGCCTGTGCACACTTAAATTACGCGCAAGAGGGGCAAAAGCAACGTGAGGCAGAACACCATCGTTACTCCTCTTCAGAGCTTCGTTGACGATAGCACCACGATAGGTTTCGTCGAGATTTGGCATGGTAAGCTTCTCTTTCGCGAATGAGGTCATTCAGAGTTCCAGCGGTGAATGAAAAATTCTTGGTGGGGAGCACGTGCTTTCTGAGCCACCAAGAGTTCTGGCTTTTGCACAACTGCAACCAAAAATCTTATGGCCATTAGCTGAGAAACAAGACTTTCGTATAAGCCTATCAGACGTTGCTTCTATTTAGTATTGGCCAAAATTTGCATACCAGAAAAGAAATGTCCCAATCAATAAGATATGGAGAGAGTACGCGAGTACGTATTATGAGTGATAACTTGTCAAATTTACTAAAGGAGAAGCTAGAGTACTGTATTGACAAATTTACGCTCCCCCTTGCATGTCAAGTCTGTCCAAAACCATCACATGACATGGAGCAGCGCGGCGGGAGCATTAGCGGTAAAGCTTTTCTGTCATAACCTCACGCAAAATCGAATCACCAGCAATTTCTATGAATTGCGAGCGATGTTTCACAATAGTCGAATGAGGTGACCCTTGCTTGATTGCGGCTCTGTTGCGAGCGAGGGAACGATTCACACCGCTTTTATATGTCGAGAATACGTTCTCGATTGGACTGAGCATCGGGGAGTACGGCTCAGCTTCAAGATGGTCGCAGCAGCAAATCCATCATCGTGCGTGATGTCCTTGGTGCTGCTATGGCACGGTGCGTTGTCAGCCACAAGCACGACCTCACTGGCACCGTGGAACCGCACAATTTGACGTGGCAGACGTTCAACGAATGCGTTGCACTCCACTGCCGTGAAGTAGATGAAGCAACTTTTATGGTTATCGAGGCCGTACTCAGAGACGCATGCGATCACATGAATGTTCTTGCCCTTGACAATCGGATTGTTTTCCACTTCTCACTCCCCTGACTTTCTCCAGCCGTACGAGCGCGCGCATTACAGATTGAGTTTCGTTTCATCCATGTAAAGGAGATGTTTTACCATACCAATTGCGCAGTAAAAGTCAACCACGTACTGACCGCGCTTCTCCTTCTTCGCTAGCACGTTGCGGTAGTCGTTGTGGCGTTGCATCTTCTGATGGTGAAGTAGGTGCCGCTGAGAGCCCAGCGGGCCATCCGGGAGAAATGGTGACGATAAACCCGTCACCATGGAGCGCTGCCATCTTCTTCATCGCCAAGTCGCGATTGTCGGCGAGATAATCGGCTAGGAAGTCGCGGCGTCGGATGCCTACGAGGTGAGGCTTAGACAACGATACCATCAATTTTATCGTGATATCGTAGAGATCCCACTCCTAGCGCACTGCACCGAGCGAAGTACCAGCCACCCAATGACGTTCATACCGATTCAGTGCGCCATTTTAGTACAATATTGGTACTCAGAAAGAGTTCGTACCTTATATGCGTAGTGAGATCACATTGCTTCCATTCGTGGCTTTTTGCGGGGTCAACTAGATTTCAAGCTGGGGCGCTTTCTAGATTGTGCGCACACGCCACCCGGCGCTCCTCTTCGCGCTTGGCCACTGCTTCACGTCTCCGCCAACGTAAGCGAATAGAGCAATTGGAAGCGTGCTCTCTACTAACTAACTATCTATGCTGTAGCACCGAATTCGGAGAGACGCGTTCCAGTTCAATTTAAGAATCCTAGTCCAGTGTCTGAAGTTAAGGAGGCGAGTGTATCCCCAAGCTGTGCTCATTTTGATGCCGTTAAAGGTTGTGACGACGGTGCAGTCGGCGCCCGCACGTGCCGCGTCGGGGACGCACTGTATGGCTTCAGGCGTGTGCTTAGCTTTTGAAATCTTCTGGAGTCAGATTTCCGCCACTTTCAATCTAGAACATCCTGACATACATGACTCTTTTTTCACATCAAGGTTGGTCATGTTTTTGATAATGACCGTCACATATTTGATACAGAACGATTAAATTTTGGTATCGAGCGAAAGATGGTGTAGTCTTACTGATCATGCACTAAACACAGATAGAAACAAAAGTTGAGGGTAGCAATCACTACTGTAGCTTCTCATTTGTGGCAATACCTTTGAGCATGTTTGACTGCTCCATTCACGCGCTATTTCTGGAAGGAAAAGGATGACAGCATTTGAAGAAAGCAATTTTCCTTAGACTTCTTATGTCCATCGCGCTTGAGCAAACTTTACCAGCTAAACACTTTCATACGGTACTCGCTGTAATTCTACGTGTGGACATATCAATTTCGTTCATCATCACCAAGTAGACTCAAAAAGAGCGCACCACTGAGGCTCGTCGACGTTGAATTACAATATGCTAAGTGAATTATTTCCTCGATTAGAGCATTGCTTGTCTTTCCAAAGCAGTAATTTTGGACCGAAGAATTGGATCAAAGAAATCTTTCCATTCTGTATAGGTAATATTCTTGGCTTGACTGGGACCATCAATCCCTCCCCGGAAGTCTTCCCACGAACATCCGATAAGCTGACAGATATTTCGATATCCCCATCTCTTCTTCTTATGCGGAAATATCTCAATGACATTTGTGTGAGGTCGCGCCCATAGAATATTGACCATGCCTGCACCGTGCATTCCAATCACAATATCGCTTTCGATCATGATATGCATTTGCTTTTCCATGGAAAAAGTAACGAAATCCAATGACTGGAACGTACAAATTCCAAATCGGTAGAATCCTTCTCGACTGTATTCTTTAATCATTTCATTCAAGATCTCGTCTTCGTTGAGCCAACAGCGATTCAGCTTCCGACCCTGATAAGGTCTTCGACTTAGTATCGTAATGGTACACGATCGTTTGTCCATTTTACTAGTTTCTACACCCATTATCCGAAGCGATTCGAGCCGGAATTGATCCAGCATTTGATTGTAATGACACGGTTCGTCGTCATTCAAGTGCACCATCATAGGGCCATTCAACTCAAAAGGTACGGTAAGTGCATTTTCAAAGTGAAACATGCGGCCTTGAAGCATTTTGCCGGTGATAACCGGATGATTTGGAGCGAGCATACGCTTATGAAGCTGCTCGAGGGCATTCGGAAATCCCTGGTCCAAATACACTATTTGGGTGTTGGAGGTATCCCACTTTACGACTTGTAGCATGATCCAAGCATTGAGTGCAACAGACGTCTGAAAGAACGGATTGTGATCATCCCGTCGTGAGATCACGAGTGCGTTTGTTTTAACCAAGTATTTACGACTCGTAAGTAGCTCCTCCTTAATCACTTTATTCGAGTCGATTTTGATTGCTTTTTTGAAATCAACCCCATCCTGAATCAATTCTGAGGCAGAAATCCTTGTGCATAGAATCCCTTTCTTGGTTGTGTTGTGAAACAGAGATCCCCAGAGATTAGGTACTTTGTTTGCACTTGAGAGATTCTCACCACTAACGCATCGTGGGATGTATTCCGAGTACACATATCGGGGGTCATGCATGTGTCCTTCTTGCGCAATACTCGTTATCGGTCGATATACACCTTTGACGTTACGCAAGTCCAGAGCCAGATGCTGACATTTTGTCGAGAGCATATTTGCTTCTCCACTTCGATAATGTGTCACTGTGGTGTGTATTCGAGACGCTTCCTTTTGTATTGGTTTTACCGGGACAAAAAGTGCAGTTCGACGCAGCTCACTTATCATCCCGTAGTCACGGAACTGGCGACAATTTGTTCGTGGTGGAGCCACATCTTTCTTCTCCGAGTCGGCTTGGGGAAGGGGGCTTTTTAAATTTGTCGGAGGCGCAGGGACAGAGACAGGTCGAGTGGTGGGAGAAGATGGTACACCGACACGCCGTATCCCTGGAAGCCGGAAAATGAGACACGATAGTGTGACAACACAAAGAACGAAGGCGGTGAATCGATGGCGGCGTCGATATTTGGTCAAGATTTTCAAATTGGTCACGCAACCTCGTGGTAGTTTGAAAATGTAGCGTATCAAACGATAAACGAAATGCATGCCGGACTTTTCGAGATTCAGTAATTCTTGTTTGGCCTCGTCATCTTTAGACATAGTCGCTCGCTTGGTTCGAGTTTTACTTTCACCAACCATTTAAATTTACGTGTGGTGATGGAAGCGACGTTGGGAAGGGATATGGATCGCGCTATAATTAGATGAGAGTGGCCAGTCGCAATGAATAGGCCGGCAAAGCGACGACTCTATTTTGATACAAAAATTGCATGGAAGCTAAATCCTCTCCGCCACATCATTATGTTTGGCTCCTCTCTCTCTATAGATATCTTGTTTCTGATCGTTATGACCAGGTCATTCCATCATGCGCTATTATGCCTTAATGATGATGCGATGAATTACAGTCCTAATAATCGATTGGAACTCTTTCCTAATCCCTTACTCACTTGAGGTTTTGAGGCTCACAATTCACTACAAGATCAATGTTTTTTTTCGTGCTGGCTAAAGGTACCATTGTATTGCTGTTGATGATTTGAATCCGTGTTGTGTCTTCCTGTGTCATATAACAAGTGTAAACGACGGATTGTGAATCGAACAATACAGTCAAATCTTACTCGCCACAACCCCTTTTAGTTATAGCGACACTACTCTGCGATCTTTCTTTGATTCTATCTTGCACTAGTGATAACAATTGTGCTTCACTTTTCATTATCTCCTTGGCTCGAGCAAACACGTCACTCATCTATCATCAAACTGTATCTATGTCTTCTGATTTAATTCCTTTCGGGATTTCTTAAGTTCGCAAAAAACCTAGTTCAATATCATTATTTTCTTTCGCGCACCCAGCTAATTATTTCGACTCTGCCAAACGCAATTTTCTCGTTGTTCAATCTACAGTACTGTAAATTTTATACGCAAATTTCCGCCTCAAATCTCAATCTAGTACATTGATATGCTTTAATAGAGCGCTCTGACTACATTCCAACATCGATCTTGTGATTGTGTCATCCGCACTGAAGGATCCTTCAGGCGCTTCCTTTAGCTTGACGCTTGCGCGATGGGCAATACATTGCAACATGACTAAAATCTCATCTCTCCGATACTTTTCTGCCGCTAGAAACTGTGCAGACTGAAGAATTGGATCCAACAGCTTCAAATAGTAGACGAGCCCAATGTCATCCCATGACGCATCGACACATTCCCGAAGAAGGATTTCGATGAGAATTTTGATATCATTTACAAACAGTAGGGACGATGACATTTGCTCATCGCTCAGAATGTGAATCAGAAGCTATACACTGAGAATTACATACACTCTTCAAGTATACGTTATCAGATCGTACCTGGATCGTATACCTCAAATGGCTTTTATAGATTTCGGGACAAGGTCGACCACAAAAGTTGAGCGCATGCAAAAGAGCGGATCCAATGTACTCTCTTCCCTCCACTTTGGTGATCAATGGAGATAGCATCTCGATTTGGCACATCTGTTCGTGAGAATGGAAGATGGCGAGACAAAAGCTCAGACTAGCGACCACTTTGTTGCATGTTCCACAGAGGTTCTCGATGAGGAGGGTCAGGAGACGAGGATACATGGCCAGAGAGAAGAAGACGCCACACTATAGAGAATGTGAGTGTCCAAACGTTAGAATCAGAGTCAGAATCAGAAGAGATGTATACCATTGCAGGGTCGAGATGAATGATGGTCGTACTCAGAAACAGAAACCAATATTGGATCAGATCTGATTCTGCATCGAGATGCGGACTTAGCTCTGTTAGGACTTGAATGCTTGTGCTTATGACGGAGCGTACATTTCGAATAGAGGAAAGAGATATTTCTTGACGATTTGAATTGTTTTGCGCGCGCGTTAGAAGAGCAGCTGCACGTATACGGACACTTAGTGAGGTGCATATGACATCGAGTACAAGTTGCCATAATACGGCTATTGTCTTCTTGAAAGCATCCGTATCAGTACTCGATAAGACATTTTCTGCTTCCTCTAACCGCTCAATGTCTTCTCTGTCAATTATCGGCGAGTCCATCAACATATTAATTGAGGTATACGTGGTTGGATGGACTCAGTATACTACTACAGCGCATCAGAAAGCGAGTGGTATACGGCCATAACGATTGTGCGTACTATTGTATACAGCGTAGAATGCGGAGGGTATACAATTTGCAGTCGTATACACTGAGCGCACATCACTCTAAGCATGGGGTCACAGTATACACATTACAGAAAGTATACACTCTGTACACAAGTGAAACGAGAAAAATTTGATTAGTCTTATCAACCCAATCATATTCCGGTACTACCCTAGGACACTTTATCATTGGCTAATTATAAACCATATATTTTGGCGTGGCTGAGAATTTCTGATACCCTTTTATCACTTTGTTGACCGAATCCAAGAAATCTTTCTCGCTGACGGATTTGCGACGTGCACGAATCGCAAACATTCCGGCTTCGGTACAAACACTCCTCAATTCAGCGCCAGTGGTATTGGGGCACAAGCGACTGATCAATTCAAATCGAATGTTACGATCACAATTCATACTCTTCGCATGAATACGTAGAATTTGTGTACGACCCTCTAATTCAGGCAACGAGAATTCCACTTTACGATCCAATCGACCAGGACGCATCAGCGCTGGATCCAACGTATCCGGTCGATTAGTAGCCATAAGCACTTTGATATTCCCACGAGGATCGAATCCATCCAATTCTGTGACGATCTGAAGCATCGTTCGTTGCACCTCATTATCAGTACCTCCATCATCCTATATATCATATAGTAAAATATCCCCCAGTACTGTATACATCTTCATAACAACATACCGTGCTACTTCGAGCGCCTCCAATTGCGTCAATCTCATCAAAGAAAACGATACAAGCTTTCTTGGAACGAGCCATTGTAAACAACTCTCGAACCAATCGCCCTCCTTCCCCAACATACTTTTGAACCAATTCACTTCCAATAACACGTATAAAACAAGCATCTGTTCGATTCGCTACCGCTCGAGCCGAGAGTGTCTTTCCTGTTCCTGGAGGACCATACAACAACACTCCTTTCGGTGGATCAATTCCCAGATTTATAAATTTTTCAGGGTGAAGGAGAGGCAGTTCCACGACCTCTCGCAGTTTTTCCAATGCATCTTTTGCCCCTCCCACATCGTCGTATGTGACATCGGGTTTATCTTCGACCGTCTAGTATAAAAATCATAAGTACCCTAATAACGTATAAGTCGTGTGCACCACACCATCAAAGACACCGCGGGATCAATTTTCGGAGGAAGCGGAATTTGTATCGCGTATTTGGTGCGATCCACACCGACACGCATTCCTTCCTCAATATCGGTGGGAGCGACTTTCTCACCCAATCCGACCACAAATTTAGCGATTTGCTTGACATTGATCATATATCGAGCTTCTCCGGATTGTGAATCGCCGAGCACTTTGGTACATCGCGCCACTTGTAGCGGTTGTTCTTCCTTCATCATTTGTTTATCGTTAACGAGATCCCATTGGGAGGGAAGACTTAGACCCGTGTCGCTTTCTTTAATACCAATCAAATCGTTGACTTGTTTTTGAGCTTTTTTTATATCATCTTCTACTTGTTTGATACTTCGGCTGTAAGGGCCCAAACCGTATGTTTTCAAAAGAGCGATATCTCCTTCGTCTAAGACGGTTTCTGGACCAGCGAGAAGATCATCTTCGTCCTCGTTGTGAGTGTTTTTTGTCTGGCATTCACCGCGAGAAGACATTCCGATTTTAAGATTGGACGATGTTATATAGCAGTTATAACTGTGTGGGTCAAATCAAATAATATGGTAAATGACTGGATATAATGTGTGGAGTGGCTTTTGTATGGAAAAAGAAAGCAACGCGAACGGAAGAAACGGATGAAATTGAAGAAAAACTGAGACCACGCGGTCCAGATCAGTATGGATACATACAGATTGAGGTGGAGTTCGGATTGTTGGAATTTCATGCGAGTGTTTTGCACGTGCGTGGGAATCAGATCACTCCGCAGCCAATACAGAATGCATGTGGCGATATTTTATGTTGGAATGGTGAGATATTTGGTGGTACTGAAATGGCTTTAGAGACATCGGTCAATGATACACAATGGCTGTCTGATGCTATAGAGCGCGTGAGCGAACATTCCGATCCTGAATTATCCATTCTTGATGTGTTACAATCTATTCAAGGTCCATTTGCGGTCCTATTTTATCATCAAAGAACACAAAAATTGTACTTTGGCCACGATCGATTCGGACGTAGAAGTTTGGTGTGTCACACACGAAATCTGCACTTGTTCAACACTTTAGCTCCCTCACAAATGTCGTTATCGGATCATATCGCCCAAAATGATGTCTACACACAAATTCAATCCGAACAAACCTTATTCTGCCTCAGCTCTGTCACCCTTGATCTCTCTCGTCAGCAAGAGCATCCTATCGACACTCCTTTTCACGAAGTACCATGCACTGGAATGTTTTGTCTCAATCTGAAAGCCAATCGAATTGATCATTTTCCATTTCCAAATCACATTATGGAGCGTATCAAGTTAAACAACATTGAACCTCCTTATATAACTGAAATTCAAGACCAATACAACTGCTTCGCCTCAATACAGTACCCGACGACAAACACTCTCCATCGATGTGCTTTGTCGCTGTTACATGCACTCTGTAACGCGGTTGGTGTTCGCGTTCGTACCATTCCGCCGCCGATATCCTCTAAAGTACGAGTTGCCATTTTGTTCTCTGGAGGATTGGATTCGGTGGTACTGGCGGCGTTGACACAGTACCACGTACCCGACTTTGAGCCAATTGAATTATTGAATGTATGTTTTGATCCAATTGGATTTCAAAGTCCGGATCGTTTGGCTGCTCGTATCGCGACACAGGAATTAAGAACCCTTTTCCCAACTCGCGAATGGCGTCTTATAGAGATAAATATACTGTATGAAGAAGTACTAGATCATCAACAAAGAATACACAGACTTATGAAACCCTGTGACACACATATGGATTTCAATATTGGAGCTGCACTCTACTTTTTAGCGAGAGGGATTGGCCAATGGAACGCTTTAAATGAGGTTGAACCGGCTCTTGGAGCGCATTCGCCCACGTCAACGCGCAGCGAGTCGACACGCTCCGTATGTTTGTTCCCGGACTACAAAAGCGACAGTGTCAAGTGCCCAGTAACGGGTTGCGGGCGCAAATGGAAAACGGGTTGTTTGTTCACGGTTTGTCGGGTTTGCTGCTTTCGTATCCAAAAATCTTTGCGGTTATGTTCGCCCGATGACGTTAAGTTCGCTACCAAGGAAAAGTTTGCGGAAATGGGAATTTGTGAGCGCGATATTCAAGCGCTTATGAGCACGTATACTTCAAGCGAAGGGGATGGATTACATTGTCGTGTACATCCGACATCCTCGTCTACAACTTCGCATCCCAAAAAGGAAGAAAAAGCCGCGCAAGAGCGCATATCAAAATCCATAAAGCCGTCGTATACGTCGTCAGCACGTGTAGTATTGGTGGGGATCGGAGCAGATGAGCAATTGGCTGGTTATGGTCGTCATAAAACAGCGTTTCTGAATGGTGGTCACGAAGCTCTTGCTCGTGAATTAGCGATGGATATGGGTCGAATTTGGAAACGCAATTTGGGCCGAGATGATCGCTGTATTTCTGCCAATGGAAAAGAGGCTCGGTTTCCGTACTTAGATGAGAACGTAGTGTGTTTACTGAGCCAAATACCAACAGAACTGCTGACGGATTTCAGTAACACAACGGAGCGTGGTTGTGGAGATAAGTACCTTCTTCGAGTTGTTGCAAGAGACTTTCTGGGGTTGAATCACTGTACAAATTTGTCGAAACGGGCGATTCAGTTTGGTACGCGAATCGCAAAATGCTCCAATGCGATCGCATTTCAGAGTAACCGGAAAGCTTCCGGGACCGCGTTATTCCACTTGAAGGAAACCGGTTCCACCGCTTGAACGGGAAACGTTGCTGAAGAGCACGTGACTGTACACGTTTACACCAACCGCAGTATTTAACAAAGATTGTGAAAAAAACGCTGGCTTTGTGCACTGTTAAGTTAGATTAACTGACCATTTTAAAAATTACAAAAATGCTAGCCACGACGTATTTCCGTTAAGAATTAAACAAGGCATTACAGTGAATTGCTTTACATTTACGACATCCTTAACTGATATTCACCGTTTTGTGTGATGTAACGCACCCACGGTAAGGCTTGATATCCGCTTTTCTCAATAATCTTAAGGTATCGCACCTGAATTCCGGACACCGTAAAATAAGGAATTTCGAATTTGACTTGTATTGGAGCTTTCCAATCTTCTGTTTCCTCATTGTTCAGTGAGGGAAGACCGAAATGCGCGCGCATCAGATATTCTTTCGCTCCATTAAACTGTTTGATTGTCCATACAAAGGCGTCTCGATCGGGTACATACGTGACACTACCAATACTGGATTTAAAGCTCGGGGAATCCACATCGGGTGGCACTGGAATGACAATCTCAACGTTATTGGCAATGGATCGGCTTTTGAATTGCGATTTCGCTTTCACCATATACTCAATACGGGACCGTGAGTGTGGTTCAACTACCGCTTCCACCCAAATGAGAGGCTTTACATGTGTGGAAAGTCGATAGGTCATGAGATCAAACTCACCATCCGGTGGAATGAAGGAAATGGTACGATCTGTTTCGAATCGAGCCAATCGCACACATTGATGGAATTTGATATCTTCCATTTCAACGGCTTTCCCTTTGGATGAGGCTCGTCCCGTTGCTTCAAAGAGCGCTTTATCATTTAGACCGAGCTTCAATTCGGGCATGCCGCTTAAGTACGACTTCATTTTAACCGCACCTAAAATCTCAGAGTGAAGTACGGTTCCCGTACTGGAAACCAACAGGTTCAGTTTTTCGACCTGTGATCACAAACGGATGTTAGCGGTTATGATGGAGAAAAGGAACTTCGTACCACATCCAGAAAAATCTCATTTTTACGATGTTTGATGCCTTCACTTCGCCAAGAAACCGCATTGGTGAGTGCTGTTGGTGGACGTGGTGCTGCTTCCATTCGATATCCTTCCTGTGTGATGTATTCCCTCAGAATTCGAGCTTCAGTAGACTGAGGATAGCCATAATCCATTGTTTCATCCAGTAATTCATATATAATTACAAAATTGTCACGAATGCTTTCCTCTTCAATTTCTCCAAAATAACTTTGAAAGACCTAGATAAAGTGTCAAAGGATATGAAGCAATGCAGTGTATAAAATAGCAGAACTTGGCAAATCCGTGTGAGATACATCAACATTAGCGCGACATTCGAATTGACCTTGGTGAGTGTCATCAAATACAAATTGTTATGCTACAAACACACTGAGAACACACAAAAACCGTAAAATAGTGTGGAACGCACCTTAATGTACACATATGTGAATCCATCTTCTGTGAAAACGGGTCGTTGTTCGCTATCATCCTTCTCCTGTACATATTGCGTGAATTTAGTAGCAGCTGTCATGGGAATGTCACCACGATAATTCCTCGAAATTATGATTTTCCCTTTCAAATCCGTCAGGAACACTGCGGAGAGTACCATTCCGTCAATCGCTTCGGAATCGCACAATCAAATATCTCTTTGATTACTGTAAACACACCAGTACAGGTTATGCCTAGTATAGTGTGAAAAGTAAACATTAAAGTGGTAAGCAAATGCATTAGTTACACGGAGGCCTATCAAACTCTGTAACCTTCCCAGCTCACACTCTTATTGGCTGTTAACCGCTTCAAAGTAATCGGAACTCTTTTTTGGGTTAATCGAACGAGCGCCTTTCTTCCACCCTGCGGGGCAAACTTCACCATGTTCATCGGTAAACTTGAACGCTTCCACCAAACGCAACGTCTCATCCACATTTCTTCCCACCGGTAAGTCATTAATCGTACTTTGGCGTAAGATACCCTCACCATCAATAATAAAGAGTCCACGGAGTGTGGCTCCAATTTCATCGCCACTTTCAACCAATACATCGTAAGCTTTGCTCAAATCTTTGTTGAAATCAGAAATCAAAGGGATCTTCATGTCGCCAATCCCTCCTTCCTTTCGAGGAGTGTTGATCCATGCCAAATGGGAAAACACAGAGTCCGCAGATGCACCAATCACTTCGCAACCAATAGCGCGGAACTCTTCCACACGCTCACTGAATGCGATGATTTCTGTCGGGCACACTAAAGTAAAATCGAATGGCCAAAAAAAGAGGACAACGTATTTCCCTTTGTAATCTTTGAGGCAAATTGTCTTGAACTCTTTGTTCACTACCGCACGACACACGAAATCGGGGGCGGGATGACGTACTTTAGGGGCCATTATTCAGTGGTTAGTCAGGGTTGAAATCTGGAAATGATACATTTTTCCAGTCCTCACGTGCTGTTGGATATGATTGTCAAACTTGATATATGTATTCGTAGAGGTCATGTGTGGAACATTCCAAAACGCGTGGTCAATCATGATGAACCGGTTACAATACCATACTCATTCTATTGAACCGCACTTACTACTGCGAACCTCCCGAGCGTACTGAAACGAACCTAACGATAGTTTGTGACGTTTTGAGATCCAAATTGAGTAATGCCGCCGCCGCAGAACTCACTCGTAAAGTATAGTACGCCCACTCTTGTGAGCACAACAAAAGAGGTGAAGACAAAGCCTCCAACCAAACCAATTCCACCCCAATCTCCAGTATCCATTCGAAGAGCAACACACACAAAAGCGGGAACACCCACTAGATCAAGTGAGTCTCCACTCAAAAAGTCATCCAAAGTACCGTCAGACACCACAACAGAAGACATTTTGAATTCTATTCTTCCACCAAAGTACCTCATTCGCTCTTATTGAAAACGCTTCTAATCGATCGATATACAGAGAATGGACCGAAGATGGACAATTATGGATCCAATATGTCTCCAGCACACCAGCCACGCGCTTGGATGTGATCAATCTACAGGTCTTCCATCATTCACTCACATCCCTCATCTCCTCATCTCCTCATGTAGGATCACCTCGATTTGCGACTTCAACAACGCCAAGCACGAGAAACCGGTATTTGTCCCGTTCGAGAGGAACTGTACGCGCAATGCTTTGGTGAGTGAATGTATTTTTCCTCCTCAGCGTACTGATAGATGTGAAAGACGAGCTGATTCGTCAAATTACGATCAATTGTGCGGAACGCGGGTTGCTGTTACTCCGAGTGCGAGATGAGGCCAGAATGACGATCGCTGCCTACCAAACTCTATACGAGAGCAGTATTGCTTTTGGGATACGGAAAGCGCTTATGGCGCAGCAAAAAAACTTGGAAAATGAGCGTGATATTAGCCAATTGGAATCAGATACACGTGACCTTCACTCACAAATCGAAGAGCTTGCAACACGTTGTGAGGTCGTAGTGCGTCGTGAGGAAGAAAAGAAAGAGGCGGAGGAAACTCGCCATCGTGAGGAAACCGATCAGTTACGGAGTATCAATGATAAGTTAAAAGCCAACTTGGAATCTGCGTTATCCACATCAAATTAGGACAAAAACGGGTACGATCCGTGAATTAAGGCACGGACATGCTCTTCCGAGCTGTCGGCTAAGGAAGGTAGATGATACCCGCCTTCTAATACGGATACAATACGACCGTGGCAATACTGCCACGCTAATTCAGTAAATTGATTTGTGAGCCAATAGTAATCTTGACTTTGTAAGCAAATTTGAGCCAATGGATCATTTTTGTGTGCGTCAAAACCGGAAGCGAGTAGAATCAGATCTGGTTCGAAGGACTGAATCTGCGGTACGACAGACTGAAGAATACGTTTTCGGTACTGGTATGAGTTTGTGTTTTTGGGAAGGGTTACGTTGACACACTGAGGCGTACTTTGTGTGCCGGTAAACGGAAATAACGGATGCTGGTGGATGGAAATGTATAAAGTCCGTTTTTCAACTTTCATTCTGTTTTCGATTCCATTCCCGTGATGTACGTCGAAATCGATGATTAAGACGCGTTGTAGTTGATACTTGTCTAATGCGTGGAACGCCCCAATTCCAACGTTATTGAGAAAACAGAAACCCATTGCGGCATTTGCTTCGGCGTGATGTCCGGGCGGACGTACTACGCAAAATGCGTTTCGTACCGAGCTTAACGGGTTCATGACGCTGTCGACAGCTTGACACACGGCTCCTGCGGCAGCTAGACACGCATCCATGGTACCATCCATCATGACAGTATCCTCATCCATGGTTACATACCGAAAGTCCGTGTTGACTGGAATTGCCTGCCGACTTGCATTAATTTTTCGATGGAATTGATATAGCATGTTAATATACATTTTTGTATGGAAACGCTCGACTTGAGCTCGTGACGCAGGAATCACACTATCCACAATCTGCACACTCGGGAAACATTTTCCAAGTCGACGCAGAATGGTTGTCACGCGTTCGGGACGTTCAGAACGTTGTGGGATACGATGTTGGTTACACTTTTCATCACTAAGTACAAGAGTTTGGTACCCAAAATGTACAGAGTCAACCAAACGCTTCCACTTTTTGCAAACGCACGCAATATGACTAAGTTCGTGCGCACTAAATAGCGATCTTTTGATAGAAAAGTAACAGGCACCGTGGACATCGAGTGTGTAACCCACGTGGGCGTAACCGAAAACATTTATTTGCGACTTTTCCAAGTTCGCTGTCTTCAGATGTAAGCTCGTTGTCAGTTGATGTTCCAACTGCAACGCAGAATAAATTGGTACACACTCTGTCTCTGTTTGAGCAAATGTCATTTTGTAAAATTCTGTTGCCACTAGCTTCTACATGATTGCTTCTGCTTCTGGTCGGTGACTCGAACCGACCTATCGTCTTATTCACAAACCGCTTCAGAACGGTTAATCAGACCGAACCGGTCCAATCCCCCATTTCGGGAATATGATCTTGGAGAATCATTCCTTTGCGAATTTGCGTGACATTACGTATGAGCACTTGAATTGGACTATCGCGATCGATTTCTCAAACAAGAAAGTAATTGGTGAGGCTGAATACGTTATCACATCGAAGGAAGGATGTCTCCCAACGCATGCTATTCTCGACACGAATCACTTAATGATCAAGTCTGTAAGCGTCGACGATACAAAAGTCGAGTTTTCTTTGGGTGAACAGAGTCCTATATTTGGGTGTGGATTGAAGGTTCCCATCACTGCGACCACAAAACGGATACAAATTGCTTATGAGACCACGTCGCTATCGGAAGGGTTACAGTGGTTACCCAAAGAGCAAACAGCGAGTAAGACTCATCCGTACTTATTTACACAGTGTCAAGCAATTTTCGCAAGGACACTTTTACCGTGTCCAGATACACCGTCGTGTAAATTCACGTACCGAGCCACCGTAACCGTACCTTCCTGGTGCACTGCCGTACTTAGTGCCATCCTCGATCAGGAGCGCACACTTGAAGAAGCAGCAAATATCGCCAAAGAGAACAAAGTTTTCGTATATTACCAAAGTATACCGATTCCCTCTTACTTGATCGCCATCGCAGCCGGTCGATTAGAGAGTATGGAACTGGGACCGCGGAGTCGAGTGTGGTCGGAAGCAAATGTGGTCGGTAAGGCAGCGTATGAGTTTGCTCAGACGGAGCAATTCCTACAGCACGCGGAAGCCATCACAGGCCAGGAGTACGTTTGGGAGCGGTACGATATAGTGTGTTTACCTCCATCTTTCCCTTATGGAGGGATGGAAAATCCTTGTATGACGTTTGTTACACCAACTCTCCTTGCGGGAGATCGATCTCTGGCTGGTGTGGTTGCACATGAAATCGCACATAGTTGGACCGGAAACTTAGTGACGAACCACACGTGGAAAGATTTTTGGCTCAATGAAGGCTGGACAGTTTGGCTCGAGCGAAAAATCATGACACGAATTTACCAGGATCCCACTATGTACGATATTAGTGCCATGATTGGTTTACGCAGTTTGAAGAGGTCGGTGGAGGGTTATGGTGAGTCCCATCCGTACACGCACTTGGTACCAGAAAGCGACAATGTGGACCCGGATGACGTTTTTTCTTCGGTTCCGTACGAAAAAGGTTTCAATTTCCTACAATATTTGACCAACGTTGTGGGAGGGCACGAAATATTTGAACGATTTGCCAAAAAGTACATTCAACATTTCAAGTTCAAGACGATCGCTTCGTTAGATTTCAAAGCGTTTTTTATTGACTATTTTTCACGTATCGAAAAGAGACAAGAAGCAATCCGAGAAGTTGATTGGACAAAATGGTTTTATAGCCCTGGAATGCCACCCGTTCAGCCGAATTTCGACTCTACAAAAACCAATGAAGCTATTGCACTTGGAAATGCAATGAGTGAAGGAATGAAAGAGCGGAATCTGGTAGTGTCCTCAGAAGCAATTTCGTCATGGCCCAATGCGTTACTCATTCTACTTTTGGACACGATTTTGCTGAGTCAATCCGAAGATAAAAGCTTGACATTCACTCCGAATCATCTTGATGCAATTGACACTTATGTCAATAATCTATTTTCGACGTCAAAAAACAGCGAATTACGTTTTCGGTGGTACACCATCGCACTTCGAGCGCACGATTTTCGTCCAATACAAAACGTGGTACAGTTTCTTCAAGAACAAGGTCGCATGAAGTTTGTTCGACCGCTTTTCCGTGACTTAACTGAAAGTATGGGTACTGAATACGCGATCCAATTATTCAATAAAGTACGCGATATGTATCATCCGATTGCGGTGAAAATGATCCAGAAAGATCTAGACGAATCGCATTATCAGACAACGTCACAATAGCCCGCACGCTCAATTCCCTCGTATACCAAAATGGACGAAAACGAGAGTAAAGAAAGCATTTCGGAGACTCGTGGTCGTAGCGCAATCGGTGCGTACTTTGTGGGATGATGGCCTAGTGCACACCCAAGTAGGATGGAATAGGATGTAAAATTGAAAATCCTTTCGCTTTTGATGTATCTGATGTGTACCACACCATACATCAATCTTCCACACGTCGCATTTTTGTCCAACTTTGTGAGCGATTGGATCTTTCAACAGAGCGTCCGTCACTCACAAAGTTCGTTTGACATTTGTAATAATGAAAAGGGAGTGAAATCATAAACAAATTTGCTAACGGATGAAAATGGGATTTTGGCGCTGGAAGAAAAGCAATACAGAACGCGACGTGTCGAATACCAATGTGATCAATCAACGCGATGGTGGTAATGCGACTGAGGCAAAGGCGCCAAAATTCAATGTGCAGAATACATGCGTCTTTTGTCTGCAACCCTTTCGATTTCAAATTCGACGTCGTCATCATTGTCGAAATTGTGGCGAATCATGTTGTAAAATGTGTTTATCAGTTAAAAAGTATCCGATTCCATGGTTTAATATGACAAAACCCCAAAAAGTGTGTCAAATTTGTGCCTTGCGAGATTTTCTTCAAGTTCAATATGCGCCGTGTTCCGAAGCAGAACCGTCTACTATTATGACATATTCGAGACGATGTCGACGTAGTGGAGTCGTGCGACCTGTAAAACGCACTTATCGCAACAAGCTGTGGCCAAAAATTCGACCTTTCTGTCAAAGGCGTCGACGCGTGCAATTTCCTTTCGATGTTGATGTTACGAAACCAATTGGGCATTCGATAACCGTGATGAAAGTAGCTTCTGATGCGGATTCGCGTTGATGTTGCACGTTTGTGGAGCGACACCTTGTCTCTACGAAGCGACGTGTCATTTGGGTTTATGAGTAGAATCCGAAAAGGGCGTGTAGCTGCCAGGTGTATCTTGCATACAAACATTTACATAAAAATCGAATGAATAAATGATGCACAAATGTACACTCGCAGTCTCCGGCTCTCGAATTTGTACACTCTTGCTCCGTATATCACGACCGCTCGCTCCTCTTCAACTTGTTCGTCTTTCATTATTCAATTTTCCATGAAGAGCACATTTTTCAGTAAGTAAATTGCCTTCACATTGACATTCACTCACCATCCATAAAGCTGTTTTGTTAGCGTCGTGCTCTACGGGATGCGCCTTCTTTTCGTTGGTGTATCCAGCATGGTTTCAGCAACGCTACAAAGCCGACGATGTTCATATTGTCCAAGGTTTCGGTCTGTTTGCATTTCATTCATCTGGAGTTTTGCGTCAGCCATTTTATGCGTCCGACACCATGCTTCAGTACGATGCATTTTGGTACGTTGAGGAATGTCACATGTAGTTATGACCACTTTCTAACAAGTCGGTAATAGTGACATGGCAGTGACACCCAATTACATGTTGAATGATGGCGAGGCATTTCATTCAGTGTTGTGTGGTAAAAGACTCAAAGCCATTCAATCGACGACTGCAGCTGCAGCTGCATTATCGGTGGTCGTGCTAGTGTTCTCGATCGCTTCGGTCTACAAAACGAAACCTGGATTGGTAGAGAGTACGATTGGATGCTTTACATTTGTTGCGTGTACGTATTGGCAATTTTTTGCATATTTGTATACTGAGTTGAAAATTGTAGCGATACTGTTGTCTGTGTCATTGACACTTTGGGGATGGCTCTTACAGCAGAGATTGTACCGCATCGATACGATCAATGTCGCATATGCCACTTGCAAGGTTGACGATCGCCAGTGGTCATGTTGGTTTTATGGATGCAGTTTTTGGGCGTGTTTAGCTGCAATTATTTTATTGTCACTTACTGGATATTTCAACTCGGCCGCAAGTGTCGAAAAGGTTTTGTGAAATGGTATATTTCCATGTCATTGTGTACTGACTGGCTTTTTGAAGATGCGATTTCTAATAAGCACAAACGCAGCGGATGTACGCGTCTTAAAGGAATTACAGTCGGCACAAGATACGCATCATCAACCGATTAGTATGCGTATCGAGCGATAGCACGGCGATTACATGATGCTAGGTGATGTATGGTTTACATATCTATCGTTGACAGTTGGATTTTCGACGGGATGACGCCGCTTGAAAGAAAAGCAATCAATCATACACTCTACCAATCCAGGTCTCGTTTCAAGGACCGCTATAGTGAAGGAACAATTGGCATGTTTGAGATGGTCATTATGAGGCGTACGGCTTCATGCGTGATTGCGGTGCTGCATACAACATATGCGTCGATGAAGAATGCAGGAAGCAAAGTGTGCCAGAAATGTAATCAATGTGTGGATTAAAATGGGAGCAAGAGCGTGGATACAGCTGATTACAAAGACGAAAACGGTCTATTTGGCTGAACGTGTTCGACGGTAACTATCAGTATTTACTACGCAGTGTCAGCTTGTACAGGGGGTCGCTCATCTAGCGCCATGACTTCATATTGGCAACATATTATTTATCACCAATACGCTCTTGGCGACCAGTTGTACATCCGAAAGTGGAAATGGAAATGCTGATAGTTGATTGCGATCATTAAAGGTACTATTGGAGCAACAACATTATGTTATGCTGCAAGTCGACATAAT
The DNA here is from genome assembly GCA_902706625.1 of Albugo laibachii. NCBI lineage: Eukaryota > Oomycota > Peronosporomycetes > Albuginales > Albuginaceae > Albugo > Albugo laibachii. The sequence continues at coordinate 430 of CACSLJ010000031.1, read as the reverse complement.
TCAGCAATTATGGCCTTTCACATTTGCGTAGTTACCTTCACCCGATTACAACAATCGATACAGCTCCTTCTTATCTCAAAGTTGTCCACATTCACGACGGATATATACAAATATCAGATCTTGGGCAACCTTTTCACAAGTTGAATTTCTTGACGAATTCGAAATTAAAAATATCTATTTCAATCGTACCGGTTTGGTGTCGGATCGCTCCTCCACTTCCTTTAATGAACGAATTAAGAAAGCCTACATTCGATCATGCAAACGAATTATCCAAATGCAGGGAAATAAGAGAGGAAAAAGAAGACGAAATTTGATCCTTTATATCGCTTACCAAGACCTTAGGAACGTATTAATCGTCAGCAAGTCCTTCGTTGTAAGATCGTTTCAATCATGCGTATACTCATTGCATGCATCACCGTTGTGTTATAGC
>CACSLJ010000030.1:0-147583 GCA_902706625.1 Albugo laibachii | reverse complement strand
GTTGTCCAAGAGCTGGGGTGGTTGTGACGTCGATTTTTTGATAGTCGACGTCGACTGTTTGAGCACTTCAAAATAATTACTGATAGCAAGCCCTTCCAGCGATTTTGGAGCTGCATTGCAAACTAAAGTCGTAAAGCTTTCGAGCGATCGATTGCGCTTGGTGCGACTTTTACGTGGATCCATGTGGCTGGAGTAGGCTTTTCATCCCCTTTTTCAGCCACATATTCCGTTGTTTCAATAATAATTGGAGCATCCGAAGGAGTACGCTGTTGGGGGATGTTCGTCTGCGAAGTCCTCGACTCCACAGGATTGTCTTTGGAAGTGATCGGAACACTTTTAAGCACTTGAGCAGATTTCTTAATGGTTGATTTTTCTCGGTTTGAAAGTAAGGTGTTGCTCGTGTTGGACGTTAGTGGTGTGTGTTTAGCCGACACATCAGGTATAATGTTCGACTGTGGATTCGATTAAGGAGTTTTCACCGGTAGCAGTAAGCAGTACGGACTGCGCTGACCCATCCTCAACCGAGCAACCGGTAAGGTTGCTCCTTTTACTCGAGCCAAAAAGCATCTCCTCTCGATACACAGTTGCTCACAGACCTGTCCGGATACAACCAACGGCAGTGGGCAGGATATGGAGTGAAAATACACTCTCAAAGTGGACATCGCTATGCCCTGTGAATCCACTGCCTCACGATAATGGTCATAGAGAATATCACATCTAGCTGAATATAGAGCTGAAGTGATGTCGTTCGGAGAAATGTCTGGTCCAAGGCCGAATATATCGAGAAAATATCTCGAACCGAGAATGTCATACTCACGAAACGAGTACTGATTACCAAGAATGGTCACTGTATGATTGGCCAATTGCTGGAAGACCTCTTCGGTGGTAACAAGTAGACGAATGTTACCACCAGGTATTTTTGAAATTTGACCACCTTTTTTTTGGAGCAAAACGTTCGGCCAGAGACTTGTTTCCATGATCGCGAACAAGAGACTGTAAAGTTTGAGACAGGGAAGTTCGGACTAGGGCTTGGCCGGTTTCCAAGACGACCGAGAACTTTTCACGAGGTATTTGGAAAGGTTGTGCTGCTTCCAAACGAGCAGACAATACCTCCCAAGTCGGTCGTCCAGCTTCAAAAAGCTGCTCAATAGCGCGAAGATCCGCAGCTAGAGGTTTCCGCATTTCAACCTTGAACGCCGCCTTCTTCAGGATTTCTTCGTGGCCCTTCAATTTATCGGCAAGCGTAGGCCGAGGACGGGTTACGGGTGCTTGTTCGACCGGGTTCGAAGGAGGCGACGCGGTGATGTCATCCACTTCCATTGCAGCCGGCTGATTGGATGAAATCAAAACAGGGGGGAGAGGTGTCTCAATCTCCATTGCGGCCTCTGATTGGCCAATTCCTCATTGGAAAAAGCCGAGTTGGATGGGATAGGTGGACAACGCGGTCCAGTGTCCTCAGTCGACGTCAATGCACCAAGAACATTCGCTGGACTCGTGGACGCAGGAATGGAAGACGTGGTGACGGGTAAGCTTAAGCTGTCGATGCTAACCATTGTCGTAGACTGGAGAGTGGACGTGAGTGAAGAAAAGGCTGTCGGTGTTTTTGTGCAACCGTCGTTCTGTTTAATCTATTTTCATTTTTACATAAGAGCAACGGAATTGAAAACCGGGCGCATAGCGCAGTGGTAGCGCGTCCGCTTTGCATGCGGAAGGCCCCGGGTTCAATCCCCGGTGCGTCCAAATTAGTTAAGGTGAGCATGTAGCGATGTAATTTTGTAAATATGAGCCTGTGGGAGAGTATTGATAGGAATGTGTGAACAAGAAGGTTAATCAAAAAGTAAAATATATTACAGGTGCTTAGTTCGCTGTTAGCCAATCTAAGCCTTTCTCTCAAGTATCTACAGATATACCTCACTTTAGTGACACACATAATACACTATATTCTGCACGAATTAGTACATTATGAAATAATTAATTCTCACAAGATTTTCGAACCCAAATTCAAATTGTGGCACGTAACGCAGCTCCATCGCAAATTAATCCAGCTAAGCACTTCGCACTTGACCCGAAGGCTCAATATGGTCACAAAGACTGTCCGCTTTAATACGACCCTTCAGCAACGCCAACAGATTGTCCCGATGGCGACGAAAGAGTCAACATGTGTTACAGGCCGTCCAGTTACATGGTTATGCATCTTGCGGTTGTGTTGCATGCTTTTGCCATTTACATTTGTAGGACACTTCATTAGTAGGTTTTAGGGCTTTTATAGCCAATCACAACGTAGACAGAACTCGTTGGCTCTCGCAGGGAGCAATCTAAGAATACACTTTTGTTTTGGCCTTATCTTCTACGAATTCCTCACGCGTGCGCATCCTGAACAACTAAGCGGGTTTCAGTCCCGTTACACCTTTAGCACTTAGTAGTCCTTCCAACGACCGGAAGGTATGGCCATTTTAACGAGAACGACAATACCACGATGAATCGCTCCGCCATTCTGTTACATGAACAACATCCTCATCTGACAGTCTCAAAATGGGATGTTCTTACCAGGATGAGCCAAACACCGGCCTTTAGCCGTTGAGAACATCCTACGTCATGCTTCAGTAGAGTCTCAGGATGACGAGATTCAGCGTTTCCCTCGATCGTGAAATGCGTAACCATACGCTGGCAACACCAGCTAATCGAGGAGGCATCAAAATTGATGTGAAGGAATACGATGGCTCAGAAGCGAAGTCACTTCTGAGATGGTTTTGTGAAATGGATGAAGCGATAATAGCTCGCCAATATACCGACGAGCGAATCCAGGTATCCTTTATGATGTCGAAACTCGGGGGTCGAGCGCATAGTTGAGCTTATGGCCTACTACTCCGATCCGAATAGCTTTCCCACTATCGCCATACTCAAACAGAAGTTGCGGCTGACATTCGAGCCCTCGCATAGTGAATTTAGAGCCCGCCTGGAACTCTTGCGTCTCCTCCAAGGCAAAGACTCGACAGAAGAATACATACAACGTACACGGTACTTCGTGTCGCGTATCACGGCGAAACCAATCGATCCTACGTCGCAAGTGTCACTGTTTATGGCCGGTTTGAAAGACGGCCCGGTCAAAAGTTTTCTATTCCGGGAATATCCAGAATAGCTAGAAGATGCCTTCACGCTCGCTATGCGTGAAGATTTCAACAATCGTACCTGCATGTTATCCAGCTTGCTCACACGGAAGCCGACACATAGCGAACCTGAGCCGATGGAGATTTGCGCAACTCGATCCGACGTTTATAGGCCAGTCCGGTCGTTAGCTTACCGGAACAACCTAATTACATTTCAACAGAATGATCTGAAGAAATTCAACGGTGTGTGTCACCGTTGCAAGAAACAAGCTCATGTTGCCGCACGGTGTCGCGCCCAGCTCCGGTCTACTCATCTGTGAATCACACGGGTGCGTATGAAGTGACCCCAAAAAAAGATGAGGTCCAGTAGGTGCGGGGCATCCTACTGGGCGATCACGCAAGTTGGATACAAATGTGGCTTGCCAGCGTGACGCCCCAGGTACACACGAAACTTGTGAAAATGGTGCACGTCTCATACTCATTGACATTGAGGTCGAGGGTGCATCAAGAAGGCTCCGATCATTAGTGGAATCGGGAGCGACAAACAATTTTATTGGGGAATCGTGTTTGGTTGATCTAACAAGCATCGATGTGAAGAAGCTCCCCGGAAATATTACCGTGAGGTTAGCGGACGAGGTTCCGCGCACAACGCCCAAACGCGTTGTATCAAAGAGTTATGATTTCGACGACTTTAAGTCGATCGACACGTTTCTTGTCATCAATATGGGTGGTAAGTTTGATTGCATCTTTGGGATGCCATGATTAAGAAAAAATCGTCCAGTAATCGACTGGATCGGACGATCCGTCAAGGCTAAAGACCTTGACGTGAATGAAGTGTGTGCACACTTGGCTCAACCTAAGTGTTCATGGTTTGCAGTAACAACTGTGGATCCCACAATAATAGAACCGTCACAAAGAGCGAGCGATGGCACTCTTTGCTTTGTCTGTCGACGCAACATCGACAGTGTTCCTGTGTCCCATTGAATACCAAGAGGTTCCAAATCACAATATTTAGCAAGCGCGAATTTTGCTGATTGTGTTGTTCCGACACCGCACGAGTTTGTCGATGATGTTATGTCAGCAAGTGTCAATATCGCTGATAGAGTTGTTCCAACGACATAGGGGTGCGTTGAAGATGTTATTCTAGCAACACACAGGTGTTCTGATGTACATATTCAGGTGAAGCAGAGGCTCGCTAGTATTTGGGCATCGCAGCGGCGTGCCAATAGTGTTTTCCACTAGAAGAATCAACCATCGAGTGAGGTCGGGTCACGGGAGCAGTCCGTGTAATATGGTAATTTAGGCCAATCAACCGAAATTACGAGCGGCGTTTTACCTTCGGTGGAAGAGTCCCTGAGTGATGTATCGGGTAAACAGGATCTATCCAATAATGGCGGTTTCGACCATTCATCGGAAGTTCTCAATGTCATTACTTCCATCAACGATCCCACGAAGACAGTACGCCTTCGTGGCCGCAATCCTCCACGGACTGCTGAGGCACTGACTCAGCTTCTGAATTACTGTGGGAGGACTTCCTACACGAGCTGAAAAATGACTCATTCGACCAAGTTTTCATCATCACTTGCGACCCTACAAGCGAGTATCTCACCGCAACTCAGGAACTATTTTCGAGGGAGCAGCATTATGCGGCTTAATCTATGGATAAACTTCGAATGGACAACAACCCTGTCTATTCTCTCTTGCTTGAGTTCGACAACATATTTCCGGACGTAATCCCCGAAAAATTACCAAAAGATCTTGGTATTCGGCATGAAATCGACCTCATGGCGGGCACAAAGTACTGTGTCACGCTACAGTGGCCACTACCGCAAGATCAGGTGGAGGTAATTGACTCCTTCTTTGCGAAGCGTCAGACATCAGGTTATGTGTGTGAAAGCATCTCACCACATTCCTCGACGATCTTTTGCGTCAAAAAGGTGACAAGTGGATGGCGTATTGTTCACACTTTTGACAAACTCAACGATGCGACCATCCCAGCTCAAACACCAATACCGAGGAAAGATATGGTATTGGACAAAATGTCCGGTAGTACAATTTTCAGCGCCAACGATTTAACGGACGGATTCCACCAAATCTTAGTGTGCAACCTCGATATCCCACTCACAGCAGTTAGCACACCCAGCGAATGCTATGGGAATGGCTAGTCATGCCACAGAAGCTTAAGAACGCCCCTGTGACCTTCAATCGAATGGTCTCTCATGTTCTCCGACCATTTCGTGATTTCGCACCAAGTTATTTCGAAGATATCTTCGTGCACAGCAAGCGCAGGGACACGAAGTCTGATGTGGCAGTCCATTTGAGCCACCTGAAACAAGTATTTCAAGCGATGAGAGACAACAAGTTGTACGCCAACTTGAAAAGTGTGTTATTTGTGCGCCGGAGATCCCGGTACTCGGATGTTATATTGGACAGAACGGTGTGCGAACCGATCCAGAGAAAATCTCGTCTATCTGCTCATGGCCGATTCCAACTAATCAAAAAAAACTTCGCCAGTGGCTTGGACTGGCGAACTACCTCCACAAGTATACAAGAGATTATGCACGCTTTGTACGTCCTCACTCTCAACTGCTAAAGAAAGATATCGAGTGGTCATAGGAAGCTCAACATCAAGAGGCTTTCGATTTGATAAAGAAAAACATGTCCGAGGCCCCAATGCTCATTTTAACAAACTATTCCAAATCATTTCATGTGGTTGCGACGCCAGCCCATTCGCAATTTCCTGTCCTCTCATGCAATTCGACGATGAAGAGAAGGAGTGGCTAATCAGCTACCAATCCAGGCAATTGAAGCCAGCCTAACGGAACTACGCCGTTCATGATAAAGAATTGCTCTCAATGCGCTATGCGTTGATCAAGTTTAGAGTCTACTTGTTGTTGGAACAAAAATTTATTATCTACATCGATCACGCTTCGTTGCTGTTCGCAACGAAGAGTCCCCACTTGTCGCAAAGAATGGCCAGGGGGCTATCCTTCTTCTCAGAATATAACTTCGTGGTGCACTACAAACCAGGGAACAATAATATCTTGAACGATGCTTTATCTAGCCGCCCAGATTATGCCTCGACAAGCAATTCACATGGAACCGACGAATGTCCAACGTGTGTGGATTCTGGTGTCTCAATCAACGCAGCATCAATTACAGCAAGCTCCAATATATCACAGCGTATCAGCGATGGATACGCTGAAGACTCTCTATTTGCTCCTCTTGTGCATTATCTGAAATCAGCTTCACCCTACGCGCTGCACAACTTGCCGGCACACATCCGTGCACGAGCCCACCGATTTCAGCTCATAAATAACTTGTTGTACTACCAAATTAACCCTGCCGACCACCCTGGTGTAGCTGTTCCAACTGATGATGAACTTCGTCATCAGTTGATACACGAACTCCACGATGTGGCCACAGCCGGTTATCTAGGGAGAGACAAGACTTATCATGCCTTGTCACGATATTAGTTTTGGCCTCACATGTACAAATGGGTGCGTAAGTGGATACGAACATGTGAAATCTGCCAACGTGTCAAACCGTCAGCAGCTGTTCGGGCTCCATTACAATCTTTAATTATTCCCACAGACTATTGGGAATCGGTAAGCTTGGATTTTGTTTTTGGATTACCAACCGACAAGTTCGGTCGCTCGGGTATTCTCGTCTTCGTTGAACGCCTGAGCAAAATGGTTCATTTGGCCCTAGTAAAAGCCTCAATCTCTGCAGACTAGTCTGCTGTACTGTTTATCAACATCGTCTTCAGGCATCACGAACTCCCAACCACGATTGTAAGTGATCCCGAACCACGTTTTACTTCTCAATTTTAGAATTCACTGTTTGGACGTTGGGAACAACGTTGGCAATGTCAACCACTGCCCACCCTGAGACAGATGACCAGACGGAACGAGCCAAAAGAGTCATGGAAGACATGCTTCGCAGCTACGCTTCATCATACTCTGAGTGGTCAACATCGCTACCACTGGTAGAATTCGCCCTCAACAATTCCGTTCACAGGTACACTGACGTCACCCCATTCTTTGCTAATTACGCGCGGCACCCGCACGTCCCAATTACCCTTTCTACATCAGTTGGCTGCTCTACGCTTGTTGGGGGAGAGAGCACCGTGACTGATGACAGCCTCGGTGCGCTTTCAGCGAGTACAACCCCACGTGACCTTACAGCACAAAAAGCTGACTCATTCAATGAGATACAAGATTATGCTAGCGAGAATAAGAAAGTCAACATTCGGGATTCACAATTGACGCACATGGTCACTCCCACAATTGGCGACAAACAAACGAATTCATCTTGCGAAGACAAAGTATATTGAGATTTATCCGTGATAACGCTGCGGATGCAGTCGATCGGCAGAAGCAAAACGCCGATCGAAGTGGTCGTAGCAACTTCAATGCGTTCGAACTTGGCGATCGTGTTCTATTATCAACGGTTGGTTTGCCGTTAAAATCGATATGAAGCCTAGGGTCAAACAATATTATTACCGAGGTTCATTGGTCCGTTCAAGATATTGTTTAAAAGAGGGTCCGCTTACACTATCAACATCCCAAAGTACCTACGCTTACATCCTAACTTCTTTATTGGTAAATGCAAACGTTATTACTCGGCGATGGATCAATCCCTGTACTCCCTTCCAGCGGATATGGCCTCTTCGTCCCTGCTGGATAAGGCTCATAGTGCGAACCCTTGTACTTCTTCTTTGGTGGCTCCAACTCCATTCCAGATTCCGAACAAAACTGACGGAATTGCGCACAAATAGCATCATGAGATTGCGTCATCGACGCCAGCATGGCTTCCATCGCGCTGTGCCTTGCCTCCAACGACGCCACCCGCGGCTCCAAGTCGTCGACTATGTTCCGATACTGATCCAGCCATTGTTCGCTATCGTCGCATCGAAGATCAAACGACCTTATCTTCGCCATCACCCTTATCGGCTCAGAACAAGTCGTCACCTGCCAAAATCCCACGTCAGCAGGCAAAGACCCCACATCGCTTGGAGCGATGTGATTCAATACCATCGAGTTCTGACTTCTCTCGAACTCCTCTACCCCCATTAATGGACTCCGATGGTTCACCATATTGTATCGTGGATAAACTTCTCGATCATTCGGACGAAAAGTCTCGCTCCAAGTCGACCCGTCGTTATCTCGTCCGCTGGTTGGGTTTCCCTCCAGCGTCAGACACGTGGGAGCCACGTGCTCGCCTATTGTTCGATATTCCCGACCTCGTGTCCGACTATGAGTCGCCTGGATATCCACCAGCGCGCCTAGTACGTTCGACAGCGTGCTGATACTGCACCACTAGTTTTTGCATACCCTGACTGAGTACCCTCTCAGCTGTATCCTTTTCCCAGGTCGACATAGGTGGTCGTCCTCTCCCACTTCCTTTAGTACACCAGCAACCTTCAACCACGTCGACAAAGAAGAGTCGCCTCTCCGAGTCACACGCCATACACAATTGATCCCTCAACTCGACAAGAGAATGGTCCTGTCGACGTCGTTCGTGCCGCTCGATTTCGGCGCGCATATCTATTTGATTCCACCGTGTTATAAAGATATTCCACGACGCTTTGAGAGCATCCTCACAAGCACTCATGGATTTCTCACGAGATTCTCGGTATCGTTAAAACAGGTTTTTCATCTCGTTTATCGGCGCCGAGTTTCCAGCACCGCTGATGTCATACAATTCAATCGGATATAACAAATTGTTTTGTCGATGTCCGTTGGAAATCATGTTTGTTTTGTCAAATTGGAATTCAACCGTGAGAACGTTACGGTTGCGAATGGGACGAACTAATGATTGAGCGACTATGGTGAGTCGCACTTAAAAGGGAGGATAATGTAAAAGGCCGTCCTGTCACATGGTTATGCATCTTGCGGTAGTTGCATGCTTTTGCCATTTACATTTGTAGGACAACTTTATTTGGTAGGTTATAGGGCTTTTAAAGCCGATCACAGGGTAGACAGAATTGGTTGGGCTCTCGCAGGGAGCCATCTAATAATACACTTTTGTTTTGGCCTTATCTTCTACGAATTCCTCACGCCTGCGCAACCTGAACAACTAAGCGGGTTTCAGTCTCGTTACAACATGGACTCATGCAGCGCTCGCCCATTGCAGGAGAGCGATCAGCAAAATGCTTCAGCTAGCTAATAAAATCAGCTCTACCAGCGGTTACCATCTGAAGTGATCAAGGACGACGTCTGCGCGCTTTCCTGAGCTGGAAGCTGAACTGCTGTGCTGGCTTGACAAGACCAACGCAAGCGAAAAATCTGTGACGCAAAGCATGGTTCGAGAGGAAGCAACTCGCATCGCTCGAACGCAGCAAATCGATCTGAGCAGCCTCACCTTTTCTAACGCATGGCTTGCAAGATTTCAGGCGAGACATTGTGTCAAGTTGAGGTTCGACCTCGGCGAATCAGGATCATGCGATCCTGTCGCTGTTGTACGAGGCAAGATCTCGTGTGAAGAAGCTATCAGATGATATGCGAAGCGTGACGTGTATAACCTTGATGAAACTGCACTCAACTACTGCGCACACTCACGACGAAGTATTGGATGTAAAGGGTCTAAAAAAAGTGCAAATGACGTTCTGGACATGCGATGTGTAGTGCTTAACATCGTATGGTAATATGCTTAGGGCGCAAATTGAACAAGCAGAGAGTGACTGTGCTGCTAGCAACGAATGCCAATGGAACCAACAAGCTGCCGCCTTATTTTATTGGAAAAGCGAAGAGCCCAAGGTGCTTTGCGGGGAGACTGGCGTCGCATTACGGGCTATCGTACTCTGCGAACGCAAAGGCCTGGATACGGTCGGATCTGTTCACTGCGTGGCTTCGTTCACAAGACGACATATTCCGCAAGCAAGGTCGACACGTTCTATTGCTCATGGATAACGCACCATCTCACAAGACTGACGGCCTCAAATTGAGCAACATCAAGGTCCACAAGCTTGAGCCGAACACAACGCCGTTCAACCAGCCCCTTGATGCCGGTATTATTCACGCATTCAAGGCTCGCTTTAGACAGATGATAGACAATCACGTGGTCAACGTCGTGGGTCCGAGCACAGCGGATTCCCACAAAGTCGACATACTCACAGGCATGCAATGGGATACTGCTGCTTGGCGGGATGTGACTCAGGAGGCGATTCTCAACTGCTGGAAGCACTTTCGTGTGCTTCCAGCTCCTGGACTACATGAAGTCGAAGAGCAAGACCTCGAGTACACGTTTCACATGGAGTCTGACCGCGATAAAAACTCGTTGTGCTTGATGCTGGATGCAATTCACATCTGTAATGCAATGGCTTTGTCGTTCTTGCTTATGTGACGAAATATAGCTGCTGAAAATTGAGTGCGCGATGTGATGATTTGATTTGGCAACAACGCAAAATGTACTCTACCAACGGTGTACAAAAACGTTTCACTCCACACTTACACCTAGTACTAGACTAACAGCGGCATGAGAAACTGTCCACATGCAAAACTTACACCCCTATAAGCGCAAAGATCGCCAGCATTTCACCGCTTAAACAATGCGCACAAAAGTAATTTGCGATCTTTGGACCAATTGGATAGATTGGAACGGCGAAATCAAACTACTTGTATTGAAAATTTGCTATCTATAAGTACTTGCACTTGGTTACGGCCTCGCTATCAATTTTGCACAGTAAATTACATCATACCAAAACGTGAGGAGATATTATTGGCCAAAATATTTACCTGTTGGTTTTTATATTCTTGCCAATTTCGCTTGGTGACATGATGTGAATAATGTGGGGTATATCTGTATTTACTAATGCTACTAACATTACTTACATCAGTAATATACCTGAGTCATCCCATGTTCAAGTATTCGAATCACTCAACCCTGCCAAATACTAAAGTAAACACCATGATAGTGGACCATCGATCTTCAACACTCTCCCTTGATGTGCATGGATAGTACTTGTTGCATCTACTCGTTTTTCATACCTAGAGCCTAAAATAGGCTTAGTGTTTTCCTTTTCGCAATGCATTTCTCAGTGCACCGGCAAACATTTCTTCCGTTGGCTTGTAATCGATTTCCAGTTCTGTAGGTTAAACCTTTTCACGAATAAAGTGAAATTTGATGTCGATATCTTTTGTGCGAGAGTGATAAACTGGATTTTTCGCCAATGCGATAGTTCCCTGATTGTCTTCAAAAATTATCGTTGGTACATCCATTTTGTATTTCAAGTTCAGGAGTAATCGACGCAGCCATACCACTTCATGATTGGCACAATATAGCCTCATGTATTCTGCTTCCGTGCTAGATGTTGCTACTGTTGGTTGACATTTTGATTTCCATGACACTGGGCTTGAGCTTAAAAAAATACATATCCCGTGGTAGAGCGTCTTGTGTCCAAATCACCAGCCCAGTTCGCGTCAGCGTATCCGATGAGCTCTCCCTTGTTCCTGCCGTTAAATCGAATTCCGTAGTCCATGGTAGTCTTAAGATATTTTAGAATTTATTTCGCTGCCATCCAGTGACTCTTGTTGTATCGCTCGCAGTACTTTGATACTTCAACTACATTCGCAACATCTGGCTGGGTACATCTCATAACATACATCAGTGCACCTAAAAACGCTCGATAAGGAAATCTTGGAGCAAATGTCTCTATATCTTGCATCTTCACCAGTTTTGAGCTGCTATCATATGGCGTATGAACGTCTTTGACATTGCAATGCCAAACCTTTCGGCTATTCTCTTAATGTATCCCTTTTGACTCATAAAAATAGTCTTCTTTGTGCGAAATCGATGGATCTCGATCCCTGAGCAGTACTTGATCTCACCCAATTACTTGATGCTAAATGTCTTGCTTTACTTACCCTTGATTTCGTTTAGTTTGTGTTTCGTCTCAGTAGATATCATCAGGTCGTCAACGTAGATGACAATGATACTGTATTCGCTTTCCTTATTCCCAATATATACACAAGGGTCCGCTATGGGTCGTTCAAATCTCATTGATTCAAGATGCGTGTTGATTATGTTGTTTCATTGTCGTTTAGCTTACTTGGCTCCATAATGCGCACGTTGTAACTTGCATTTCATCTCCGGATGTTTCATGTCCTCAAAGCCATCTGGTTGATCCATGTAGATCTCTTCTTCGACGTCCCCATAAAGAAATGCAGTATCTACATCCACATTTTCGGCTTTCAAGTCTTTCTCCGCAGCAATAGAAAAAATAGCGTTAATTGAGTCTTATCTCGGAACAGGAGCAAATGCTTACTTGTAGTCAATCTCTGGTCTTTGTGTATGACGTTTAGCGACTAATCGGGCCTTGAATTTGACAATTTACAATTTGAACCGCGTTTGATACGAAACACCCATTTGCATCCTACTAATTTGTGGTTTGGTTGCATTCGTACAAGCTTCCAAGTTTGATGATCATTAAGTGAATTTATTTCGCTCTTCATTGCTTCATGCCATTCTTTCCGGTACTTGCTCTGCGTAGCTTCTTCGTATGTGCTGGCATTTTCTCCGTCTTCTTCAATATTGAGACAAAATAAGCTTCTATAGCCGTCGTCCTCATTTAAGTCTTCACGTTTCATGTTCGGATACTCTTCTTCATAACCTAGGACACTGCTTATTTTTTGCGTACTGGACAAATATTGCTTTTATATTCATCAAAACGATTTGGAGTGCTCGCTTTCCGTGTTGGCACAGCCTCATTTCGTACTTCCTGTTTTCTTCTCCCTTCTCCGTCTTGTTTTGCTCGTCTAGGTGGCGATCAAGGTAAGGTGCGTGCCAAAAGTCTTGGAAAAAAAGGTTTTTTACTTTTATCAGCCAATCCGACACGGAATCTACCGAACCGTATCTCAAACGATTGAAAATTGAAAGGCAAACACGGGCATATGCTCTGTTGTTCGAGAAACGCATTGTGGCCTGCAAACGAATCATATATGCATTATCAGAGGCTGACGGTCAATTAGGTGGCTCCGGTAAGATTGGTAATAAACGCTTAGATCAAGGAAACATTGGTTTAGGACAGATAAGTTTCAATACACAGAGTCTCGGTAGGACGTGAGTGCTTTTCAGCCCACAAAAACAATTTGGAGCAATGACAAAATGGCAAGAGGTGTCCGAGAGTGAAGTAAGTGGATCCTCAAGCTTCGTGCGCAAAGAGAGAAGCTGCAGATAATCGAAGCACTTTTGAAGCGCAGTGTATCAACTGTGTCACGCGTCGTCAACGGAAAACGTGGTCCAAACGTCAAAATTCGCTCGGGTAGGCCGAAGAAATTCAGCGAAAGGGAAGCTCTACACCTAGTGCGGCTGTAATAATATTTAACGAAAGTGCTTCTCAAGCCCTCTCGAGCGTTGATGTTGCTGCTTCAGTACGCACCGTACATCACACCCTGAATAATCACCCGAAACTCTCGTGGAAGAAGATGAAGAATACGACGATAATGAACAAAAAACCCCAGAAATCACGCATCGAGTGGCATGCGAGAAGTCAAGCTGGGGACAGCCAGAGTGTTCGCGCGTCGTGTTTAGCGATGGAAAAAGTGGAAAATGGATGTTCCCAATGGTCTGAAGTACTCTGGCATCACGCCGATCATCCAGAGCGTCAAGCTGTGAAGCGCCACAGCGGTGGTGGATCAGTCATGGTTTGGGCTGCGTTTTCAGGCTTGGGCAAGACTGAGCTCAAGTTCATCAGCGTTGGGCAGGATGTGCGACAGTACACAGAGAATCTAAGCAGCCACCTACCCCCGTTTGTGCGCAAGAACCACCCAAGTGGATATGTTTTACAGCATGACAGCGCGCCGAGTCATCGAGCTCACCTAACCAAAACATGACTGGACACGAACAATGTGGCTACCATGAGCTGGCCGGCTATGTACCCGGATCTGAATCCCATAGAGAATTTATGGGGAATTCTCACGATAGAAGTGTACGCGCATGGTCGCCAGTTTTCCTCTCAAGAAATACTCAAGTCAGCAATCGTCAAGGCCTGCCGCGATTTGGATCCTGACATCATCGAAAACCTAATGATCTCTGATCCCGATGCCCAAGCAATGCTAAATGATCCTTGATCACAAAGAGCATTTCTTCCCTCTTTGTAGCGTCACATCATTGCTGCAGCGCGTTTATTATCAATCTTACCGGTGCCACCATATTGACCGTCATCCTCTAATATTCCACACTGTATGTGATTCGTTTGCAGGCCGCAATGCGTTTCTGGAACAACAGAGCATATGCCCGTGTTTGAGATACGGTTCGGTAGATTCCATGTCGGATTGGCTGATAAAATAAAAAAGGGACAATTAAAAAAATACGCCATTTTGAGGGGTAAATAAAAAATAGGGTTTATTGCAAAAGGTGATACATATTGATATTATTCGCAAGGGGTGATACAAAGGGTTTTTATACAGAATCTGTGTAAATTACCTTGTCATGTATAAGTGGCACACTGTATGCGGTTCATTAAAAGAGCCCAATATTTTTCATTGCGGTAATATTGGTTCGCTGGCCTAGCCTTTAACTAAATCTGGCCAATAAAATGAAGCTACCTACTAGGGCAAGGTTACCGTAGTGGTGAAAAACAAAACCAAGCGTGTTGCATTTCAAGGTCAGTTATTAGAAGCAATAATATTCGCAACCCTCAAGATTAGGGAAGAAACGATCGAGCGTGTCTTGAACGCTGCCATGATTAAGAAAGTAGCCAACGACATCGTTCGGAACTCGAATGTTGTGGTGGGGCGCTTGTGCTGTAGCTTCTTGCGGCCATCGCCACAATACTGCTGGCGACCGATTGACTTGTCAGTCATGGTTCTGACAATAGGTATGTGTTCTGCCGTCATGAATTGTGCTTTAATTTTTCTTGAGCTTTTGCCTCAAAAATCACCCAAATAGAAGGATGTCTCATTTATAAATTTTCAGAATTAACACAGATTTTAGGGTAGATAGATGGCTACAGCTCCTTGTAATTTACCGGAGGTGGTATTTTACGATTTGTTTAAAACCATTTGTATCACCTCTTGCGAATGATATCTATATGTATCAACTTTTGCAATAAACCCTAAAAAATACTCCACTTTTTGGAGACAATTATAAAACCACGCCATTCGGTAATTTACTGAGATATTTTGTAGTATTCAATTCAAAAATACGCCACTCTGTAATTTACTGAAATTGTAATTTACTGAGATTATTTTAGATGTTGAAGGTAAAGTATAAATTGAAAGCGCAATGCACACATGCTTACAAGCATTAGATAGAATGGCTGGAAATGACGCTGCCATAGCTTGGTGGTATAACCGTCACATCAAATGCGAGATGTTATGGCGAAACTTCGTCTGAGACAGGCTCGAGGCAATTATTGTTACAGTCTAAAATCATAGTAGTCTCAGACATAAAGAGAAGAACCGGCCACATTTTTATATGATGTTATTCAGTGCCTCAATAGACTATTTAGTTGTCACACTGCATTTTAATATTGCTAGCATTTTGTATCATATGCCTTAATACAGTCTGTTACACACGTCTCTGCTTGTTCTTCTCTCTATCAAGCAGCAATGTAGCTGACTGACTCTCATGTCTCTTCGACATTTTCGGTATACCACGACGTTTGGTAATCTTTGGTGGTTGAAAATGTTAATGAACAAGATTGCGTTTTATGATTGGGGGCGATAAACCCATGCCAATATCTACCGTATAAGCAGCCAACTACATTGATGTTCGCCATGTCACATCAAAATGATTATACATCTCGCCTAATCGATTCTCGAATTTGAGACATGCAAGTGCATGCTCACAAGGTGCCAACATGTCTTTTTCAAATCCGTAGCAACATTCAGATCTCGTATCCGTGTACATAACAGTATACTCAGTTGGTGGATCACCGGTCTTGTCATATGCTGTTACAATGTAAGCATAAAGAGAATATCTTGTAACCTGGAGACGAGAGACCGACCGTAAAGAACGTTCAAAACGATTTGTTGCTCTCTTAGTGATTGGTCCCCGTGTAGCAGCTGTCATGTTATTTGCGGTATACTTCCTTCCCACATATCGCTCTATTTGGATCAAACAGTTTAAAATCGGTAGCTTGCGAATTCCCATCAGAGCTGCTTTGATAGACTATACATAACTTGAGATGAATGTACCAAATCTTGGACATGGGCTATGACACTATGACACAATGACCAACGTTCCGCTCCTATTTCCATCGGCCATTTTGACTGCAGCAGGATTTAAATTCCGCAAGCGAGATAGCTCTTTATCAAACACATCTTCCGTTAAAGCCCGAGCAACATTCCATGCCAATGTTTTCAGTTGCTTAGACTTCAATTTCACTATTAAAGTTTTCCATTATATGTCTGAAGCAATAAAGATGATGATGTATGCTCTCAATTGCTCTTACTGCTGGAATCAATCATTTATCACGATCTGATAAGATGAATGCTGGTGGGTGAATACGAAGTGCGAGTAGAATTTGAGAAAGAAAAGCCAATTATCTTGATTTTCGATGGATATAACTGCAATGGCAAGTATTTGTAGCTCCATGTTACCATTGCAGAAGCACGCAACAAGTAATGTCCCACCTACAGTGGTCTTCAAAAAAATTGCCATCTACACATAATCCTCTTGAGGCATAATGTTGGAATGTGTGAATTCCTTCCCTAAATCTCCTTGCCAGCCTGAAAAATGATTCGCCAGTCATTTCGATACATGCGTGGTGTTCAATCCCATTCGATGCTTGAACGTAAGAGCGAAACATACGGTACTTTTCTTTGTCACCGCCATAAAACTCTTCCTGCAATTCTTGGCATGCATTGAAACAGTTCATGTAAGTAGTTGTATAGCCCAAAGTAGTTGCTTTGTTCATCAGATGTTTGGGAGTAGTACTACGTCCATGACTTGAAAAGAAGCTCGTAGTGATGGCTCCTTTACTAATCATTTTGCTGTCCATTTTCGGGTGTACGCAATTGGAGCATTTCCAATGACACAAGAGTCTGGTTCACATTTGTTTGGACGCTTATATTGTCTACTAAACGCAAAGCGATCCATGAAAGAGCAACCTTCATTCGGACATATTGCTGAAAACAGCATAGTATCGCTGACTGAACCTTGTATGGGCGTGAGATGGGAGCATGATAATCTTTTACGGCTTCGATGGTATCATGTTTCGATAAATACTCGATCCTGGCAATATAATAATCTGTATTGATATCTTCATGCTGATCGTCCTCATCCAACATGATGGATGAGCAGTATCAGAAAGCTGTTAAGGAATTGAAAAACAGTACAATGTACTTTGCTTGTCAATTGCCAACAAGTAATTTCCTGTTGCTGAACTGTAAACTACAAATATTCCCGTAAATTACAGAATGGCGTAGTTTTTGTATTGTCTTCAAAAAGTGGAGTATTCTTTTGTTTACCCCTCAAAATGGAGTATTTTTCTAAGTGTACCAATTGAAAAATTGTTTTTCAAGGCTTTTGGCGCGCGCCATATTTGTTGGTCTCTTAGGGATGCATCTTCTTGCATTGCTGTATCATCTCCCTTATTTTGATATTCCATTACATCCTAATCCAAATCAATGAGTTCGATGATACCGTTTTTTTTGTTGCTCTTGTTTTGGCGTTCAAGATGGTTGTATGCTCGGCAAAAGTGACACTACGTGATATCACAATCGATTCACCTGCTCATTTAGCAGGCGATATGTCTTGTGATGTTTTTCGTAGCCTAGGAGAAAACACAAAACACCTATGTCATCCAGCTTCTTTCGTGTTCGCTTTGCCACGTGGGCATAGCATTCACATCCATACATACGTGTGTGCTTCATGTGTGGCATTCTCGTTAAACCATTTCGAATGGACACGAATGTGGATTAGGCGCTTTTGACAATACATTCCGAATGTCCACAGCAGTCATCATCGCTTCACACCAGTAAGATCTGTTCATTCCGCTGTATTTTTGCATACAACGTGTCATCTCCAGTAGTTTTCGATTCATCTGTTCAGCCCTCCCATGTTCCGGATTATATGGAACAGTGTATTCTTGATTAATTTGCTCTTGTTTGCAGAACACATTCAATGTCGAATTTTTACACTCTCCACCATTGTCGCTTCGCAATACCTTCACTACAATGTTAGCCGTTGTCTTGATCTCGTTGTAGAACTTAAAAAACGCGATGGGAACGTCACTTTTCTTTCGTAACGAATATAATACCGTAAAGCGACTTTCCATCAAGATGAAGCTCACCATGTCTTGATATCCTGATCTAAACTTTGGAGTCATTGGTCTCAAAACATCCGAACACATGATACTATCATTATGTCTTTTCTCCCTTGCTTCGAGATCTTCTGCAGACGAGTTGAACGTCTTTCTTGCTTGCTTTGAAGTTTCGCATACATTACATGGATTCCATTATGACAATGACGTCCCGTTGATCTTTCCTTGCTTTATCAATCTGTTCACTGTATTGTATGATACGTGTCTAAGGCGACGATGCCACAGCTCCACTTCGTTCTCCAGTACATGACATTCACTTCCAGGATCTGTGTTGATGTACAATAGAGTACCGTTCTTACTTCCAGTTGCTACTGTAACGCCGGCAATTTCGACAGTGCACTTTTTTCATGTCATTTTAACTGTCATTCCACGTGCAGTAGCTGCAGTTGACGAAAATAGATTTTTGCTGAGGTCCTTTACATGAAGTGTGTTTTTCAGATTTGCATTAATGCATTTGTATCCGTTCCAAATGCGTAATGAACAGTTCCGTAGCCAAGTACCTTCAGCTTCGCACCGCTTTTTGAGCTTGATACGTTCCGCATATTCTTCTCTTCTGTGTATTCAATAAACATACCGCGTTCATTGCTCATATGTGTAGATTCGCCACTGTCCATAATCCAGCTTTCTTTTGTCACACCTTCCATAACATTAAATGCGACGTTGGATTGGTCCAGACTCCATTCATTTTCGTTTCCATTTTCATGACAGTCTCGCATAAAGTGACCAACTTTACCGCACTTGAAACATGCACCAGACAGCCCCTTCGCTCTCCTCCCACGTGGCTTCTTTCCAAATTGTTTTCCTTTGTCCTTGCTAGGAAACACCGCCGTTTTCAATCTGAAATGACTCATTTTGGCGAACTTCCTCTGCTAAGAGCTTGCTTATCAAATCGGAATAACTGAATTGAACAGTCGTCATCCTAAAGGCTTGGATCAGTCCCTCATATGAAGCAGGTAGGCTTCGAAGTATCGTTGCACCGGTATCTTCTTCACTAGGTTCAAAGTTCGTGTAGCCAATTTCCATAACCAAGCGTTCAAGTTCCATGACGTGCTCCCTTATGCTTGGTTTCGTATACCTGAATGAAGCAAATTTTTCCTTTAGCCATAAGCTGTTCGCCATTTTTGTGGTACGATGAAATGCTTCGAGTGTATACCATGCCTTCCGTGCGTCATTTGCGCTGACCAAATGCATTAGTTGCGAATCACTAAGATTGAGAACGATCGCAGCATGCGCCTGTTGCTTTTTCAATTCAGATTCCTAGGTTCCAACGACCGATTCCCAGAGTCCCTTCGACATCGAATACATCTTGATTTTGGAGCTCCATAATGTATCATTTGATCCGTCGAAAGGCTCAACTTTGATGCTGGACTCGTTGATTGGGCTTATAACCTATTGATGGGAATGCGCGAACAAGAAGGTAAACCGAAAAGTAAAATATTATAGGTCCTTACTTCGCTATTACTTAATCGAAGCCTTTCTCTCAACTATCTATTAACCAGTGCTACTAACATTACTTACATTAGTAGCATTCCTGAGTCATCCCATGTTCAAGTAGACGAATCACCCATCCCTGCCAAGTACTACAATAAACACCATAATAATTCACCATCAATCTTCAACAGAGACTATACTAATGTACAAGCTACAACTGGATACATGCCACTGTGCCGTGGATAAAGATACCATAGATTGAGTGATCAAAAGAAACCTCCTTAAGAAAAACACTTTTTACGTTTGATGATCACTTACTATTGTTGTGAATCATGGCCTGGAATTGTGGAAGAAATCCGCCTGCAAAGAATTGGCTTTGATAAGAACCTTCATTACAGTTCTAGTTTCTCAATTGCTCGTTATCATTTACCGCGCTCAAGAAAAAGTGAACAAGAGAGGAGGAAGTGAAACGGATTACATAAATTGCTAGGTTATTAGCATTGAGGCGGTATTAGTGTTGACGTGGCCTTGTCGAAAGGGCTTCATTGTAGATCCGTTTAGATGAGATGGAACTTTACTGAAACCAATGCATCTCAATAGTACAGAAACCCTAGTCGGCAGGTTCTTTATGTAGCTAAAAGAAGAAAACTTTGGCACACATGATATGTGACTACCCTGCTCTACCGTATTCGTTGTGGAGCTGAACCCCTCAAAATGTTTTCAAAAGGGGTCCAGCTCCAAAGTGAATATCGAGGCGCTTTAGTTCCCCTCGATTGATCAGGAATAGATTTTGCTAAACTCACATCACAAACGTGTCACCGGTATTACCACGTCACTCTGCTCGATCGTATATTCACGACATGCGTGACAATCGCAAGACAGTGAAATATAAGCTATAAATAGCAATCGAAGCCACCAATTGCTCGAGTATAAAGGCGACTGCGCGCAAACATGGGTGCTCGCCCATTCAAGTACGCAGGTGTACCAAGATAATGCACCAACTGCACGCTGCTATAATTCGCAACCCACGAACGAGAAGTCTAAATCAAGGACCGGGCATCGCAAAGAAAGACGTCGAAGACGAGCTCTCGAAGGGCATGATCGAGCTTCACCAGAGGAGTCTCCCAGTCACGACGCTCCTCATAATCACCAAAGATGTTGCCGTCGATGAAGAGTTCCATGGAGGAAGCATACCAGCGCTGTGCTCGTGGGTCTATTTCTTTCTCCACCGTCATTCGCTTTCGATTCGTCACGTCACCCACGAAGGACAGAAGCTCAGCGGTCATCTTGCGTCCGTTAGCGGGATTTCGTAGCGTGCATCATGCATCGATTTGTTGTAGAACGGACTCTGTCACGCTTCAGTGAGAGCGGCTTCGTCAACATGGATGATACCGACGTCTTCTTCGATACCAAGACATTCCAAACCGTGGCCCGAAGAGCGATATAGCGATGGCTATCTGCTGCTCCAACACGAACGCCAAGCGGATGACGATATGTATATCCTGTGCAAGCGACGGAACCAAGCTGCCTCTCACTCTTGTTTTCAAGGGGAAGCCCGGTTGGCGAATAGAGAAGAGTATCAATGACGAGTTCACTGACGGAAGATTCGGCTGCTGTGGCGAGAAAGGGTGGATGGAAGAGCGTTTCCGTCGAGTGTGTCTCGAGAAGATTTGGCTTCCCCATGTCTTTGGTATGGATGAATCCTACTCCTCCGGGACGACTTCAAGTGCCATATGCAGCAAGCGTTTGTGAACATGCTTGCCGATGCAGGCACAGAAATGGAGTTCATTTCCGGAGGTTACACATAGGTACTCCAACCATGCGACGTTGGCGTAAATCGGCCACACAAGAAGCACATTTGTGAGTAGTACACAAAGTGAGCAGTTGATATGCTATAAGACGCCGATGGTGCTGCGAACGTCCCTGTTCTCTCGTGGAAGGAAGTGTGCTTGTGGGTTAAGCAAGCAGGGTACTCTATCTTAGGTGAATCGATCAAGCAGACATCTGTGTGCATTGGATTTCGTAGTGAGTGTGCAACTAAAGCAGGCATAGAAGAAGAAAGCAAAGAGTAATGTCAGGAAGTTGTGGCAAGATGATATTCTTATTCTTAATAAAGTAGCATCACACTAGAACGCCGTTGATCAGTTTGCAGTACAAAGTCCTTTGTTTCTCGTGATCGGCGACGCTTCTGCATGTTCGAGGAACCCCTGAGATCTTCAGCAATGAAAGTGTGCAAAGGAACCCGCCAGACTCTGGAAGAAGGCGGTGGGGCAAGAAGCTAATGCAGCATGTAGCTGCTTCTTGCCGGACCACAAAAAAACATCACAATGGGGAAGATGATGCTGCCTGCGTCAACAGCAACCTCGGGGCGAAATGTGACGATGTCGTCTATAAGAACGTGCTCTCTTCACATACAGAATGGATGCTGCAGCTCCTTCCTTGATCGCTTTCGTCGCATCCAACTACGCCGACACCTACCATTCTACATTGATGGTGATGTCCAGTGGTCTCGATTTCCATTGAACGAAAATGTGAACGGGGTCCAGCTTCAAAATGATAGAGTTCTCTATTATTATTCTCGACATAAACACTAAAAGGGGTCCCGCTCCAGAACGAAAAAGAGGAGTGCAGCTCCACGACTAATAAGGTAGTCGATATACATTGACTGGTTGCTTAACATATTCCCACAAATTCTGATTCGAGATAAACCTGCCAAATATGATACTACACGTGGACAGAACACGCATCATATACAGAATTCTATGATTTATCTAGCGGAGGCGCCACAATCCAGTCATTCCTAGATTTCTTTAAACCAAACCGATCATAAATCCGTCGAGGATAGACTATCTCATCCTGCTCCCAGCCACAGGCGCTTTGAATGGTATGTTTTTATAAATATCTACGATGCCGACCCGAAAAAAAGCAACCGGTAACTTGACATTTGAGCAGAAGAAAAACACCTGCCTATGGAACGTGCACGATAAACAGTTCGCAACATTCAAGCGTTAGAGAAAGCTAGATTTTTCCTACACTGACTCAAATTCGCCACGTAAGCGCTCGTAATAATAATAGGCGATTTGGAAAGAACTATTATAAGTAGGATTGCACTTAAGCAGAAAGAGGTAGGAGTGAAAGATATATTTTTTGTTAATGTTAACCTACTAGAAAATGCATGCGCAAGGAAGCCTTGCGCCTTATCCGCCTGTGAAGCGGGATAGTGCGGGTGAACTTGACCTTTGACAAACAAATCCGCTCATTAGCTCACCTGTTGAAGCCTATAGATTCTGACACTCCTCCACATTTCACGCATTTCAGCAAGCCGTAGTCGGGTGGGGCCTTCGTCAGTAAAATCTGCACTCATCTCACCAGACTTCACGAAGATTAGGTGTACAATCTTGACGTGAGAGTGGTTTTAGATACTGTAGACTTGAACGAATATCCACATGCTTGGCACATGGCGTACTCTTACCTCGATCCAGTTGCTTTATTGCCACATGATTGTCCATTTTGTCGCCTCAGTAATCTTGATACCTAGCTCCTAAAATTCCTCGTCTAGTTCCAACAAATCACGATCAGCCTTTGAATCTGCAATGACTTCGGCTTCTATTGTGCTAATTGAAACGCCGGTATGCTTCTTGCACGACCAGAAAACCAGAGCACAATCTATCGTCACCATACATCCTTACATAGACGTACGGTCAGACTTGTCAGTCAAGAAATCGGCGTCACTCCAGCTTTTAATCTTGGCATCTCCAGACGATCTCCACCGCCGCCTATATTCAACTATGGCAGCATGGTCTCTTTCAAGTACCTTAACCTACGCTTCACCATCTTCCAGTTGTCTAACTTAACATGTTACCAGATTTTTTTTAACAAAGTACGATCGGTCACGTCATCTTTTGGATCGTATATTTATATATCTTGCGTCAGTACACGTGCGCCCAAAAAGTCATATGATTGGCACAAGGGATACCTCTTGAGTAGTGGAAAGGCTTAAACTTAGGGTGGCGAAATAAGAACCTTACCAGATAATAAACACTCTTCTTTTCACCAACTCCACAACAATTGGTAGCACTTGTTGGTCTAGTTTCAGCTCTCATCGGCTATAGATCTTCTTTCATCTTTTATCTGCAATTGTTCTCGCTCTTATCTCCTTGTCTGTTCTCACACTTCTTCATCGGCACTACGGCTCTCATCCACACTTTTGGACAGTTGATTCCTTCATTTGGGTAGTGCCTTCGAGTACCAAAAGAGGAGCGTAAATTTGGACAGGGTGTACAATAAAAGAAAGGCCGTGGGAGGGAGAGAAGACTTGGTATTTTACTTTGTTCAAAACATCCAGCTTGTGGAAAATAACGCGAAATTGAAGCTTTTAAAGAATCTTGCTAGCTAGATAAAGACAATTACGGCGTAATGGAATCAATCACGAAATCGCAGTTGATACAGCATATGGTTGCAATGATTGCGTGGCAGCAAAATTGCTGGATCGTATGCACACGAAGGGAGCGTCAGTGAGATTCAAGACAGATAAGGTGAAGTTACCAACGTACAGTGGTCACGTTGGTGAATCGGCACAATTATAATTTGATCAAGTGAATGAGTACTTTTTCGCGAAAGGGTTAGCGTGGAAGTCTAAGGCAAGGGCTTCAAAAAAGTACTTCCTCCGTATATGAATGATTGGTGCACTAGCGCAAATGTAGGCAGTAAGATGTAATAATGATCAGAACAGGAATATAGAAATTTCCAGTACAATCAGCACTATCATTATATATATTAACTGGTCACGGGCACGCAAAATTGATTGCTCAGATGCATTTCTACACCATCGTCATCTCCTCACAATCCTAACGTTCATCCGCTGCGCATTACTTTGTGCATCAACACCATCCCAATCAGTTCTCCCACATTATCAAAGAACATGTTCAACACGGATCGTACGCAGGCTGTGCATTTTTTGCTTTCCAGAAGCAACAATGACGTGCTGATTCCTGGTGATATCAGTGCTGAAGCGAAACATTCCAACCGCCATCGCAGTACAATTAGCAGCATATGGTCATGCAGACAGGATACCACTAACGCACACGACTTCGTCGGGGACGTGAAGCAGAATACAACAGCTCTGTGGGCGCAGGCGACTCAACGACACCGATTTGCTGGAGCACATCTCTAAGCTCCCTCCCCAGAAGCGCATGCGGATTCGCTCTCTCGCCACTGGTGTTAGTTTTCCGACGCCTACTACCCTGCACCTCCTTCGAGAAGGAAGCTTAAAGAGGCACAGCAATAGGATTAATACGATTTTAAAGCCTTCGACTTTGGTGCAGAGGTTGCGTTTTGCGCTCGAATGTGTTCAGCAGCGTGATGGAGAGCTCAAGTTGACAGCAAGATGCAGGTCGTCCACGTGGACGAAAAATAATTTAACGAGGACGTGGACAACAGAGCGTTCTATCTGATGCCTGGCAAAACACTTCCTTTACGATGCCGAAAAAGCAAGGGCTTTCTGGGTAACACGATGTTTCTCGCTGCTATTGGAAGATCAAGGTGAGTGTTTGTTGTTTTCTTTATAAATTGATGCTCTCCAACTTATTATACTCTCTACTTCAACGCATAGATACGACTAGGCTTTGATACCTTTGCAAATGAATATAGTTCCTCATTTCATATAGTTAGTACACTGTCCACATCATTAAAGCACATGCAAGGTCTTTGTGTGCGCCAAACTTAAAAATACGGAGGAAGTATTAGCGACATTAGGAGAGACTCCAAAAAGAGAAGCAGCAAAATAATTTGCGATCAACAGGAACACAGCTGAAGCGGATGATGACCTCTTTATCGAATTGGATCGTCTAGGGTTGTGCCGAGAGATTTACAAAACGTTCAAATGACCAACTGAAGGACCTCCGATAGCGTGATTGTCCTGATCCATCGTCTAAGGGTGTATCGGACGCACGCCAATCGCATGTGCCTCTCCCGAAGGTTTACATGATCGAGAACCATGTAAAGCGCAGCGCCATCCAGGTTGTGGAAAGTATCAAAAATGCCGAGGAGAAGCTGCACCACCATAAAAGCAAGTATGGTCACATTCATGCACCGATGGCAAAGAAAAAGGTGTGGATGCCTCTCCTGGACGAGACAGCGCACCAGCAACAACGTTCTGCACTCCTTTGGCATCAAAAAGTACAAAATCAAACTGCGAGTAAAATGTCAATAAGCAAGCCAACTTGAGGAGATGAGATCTTGGAATGATGTACACTGACTCAAAAAGTGTCCGAATGTTTTGCACTTTTGGGTTTCGAGGTTATTAAATCATGAAAAAAAGTAGAATCAATATGAAACTTGGATAAAATATTCGGAATTGTTATTTCCACTCCCGATGTGATATTTACCCAATCAGAATAATAGCGTACTTCCACTCCAAATCAACCTTCTGGCCAATCGACATGTAAGCTTATTGCTAATTATTCCACGCGCATCGTCACTACCCTAAAATCTGTGTTAATTCCGACAATTTATAAATGAGACCTCCTTCTATTTGGGTGATTTTTGAGGCACATGCAAAAATGAACTATAAAAAGGACATCAAAAGCGCACATAAAATTCAAGCGCAATTCAACGATCATAGCAGGATTCGTAGATGCGTGTTCGATTCCGCAGGCGTCGAGGATGTGGAGAACGAAGATGATCTGGCCACTCAACACAAGACCAACGATCTAGTGGACAGATTTAGAGAGATGCTTTTGCTTGAGAGCCATATCGGAGATGTGACGGCTTCAAGGTATTTGCTCAGCGAATAGAGAGGCCGATGTGATTGCTACTACGGTAACCTTGCCCTATTGAGTTACTTCATTTCATCGGCTATAATCAGCTAAGGGCTATGCGATTACTATTGTTTCTAATACAGTAAATGACCTTGAAATGCAACACGCTTGGTTTTCTTTTTCTCCACTACGGTAACCTTGCCCTAGTAAGTAGCTTCATTTTATTGGCTAGAATTAGTTAAGGGCTAAGCGAGCGAGCCAATATTACCGCAATGAAAAATATCATGCTCTTTTTATGAACCGGCAGGTAGTTTACGGAATGGCGTGTTCCCTTTGTCATTTGAGACAGGCTTCTATTGTGGTGGGCAAATCGGCACATCAGTGTCTCATACAGCACAGATTTTAGGGTAGTAGGGGTCCGACCCTCCTCTGCTAGTGGGCTAGGGTTCAAGAACGCCCTCGTGCAGTCACAAAAGTGGTGCAGTATGTTGGACAGGGCTTAAAATCGTAAAATAATATTGTGGCTGCGTCAGAAACGAAGGTTTTTGCAACTGCTTTCAGTAATAATTTTGCGTGTTTTTATATTGCTATTGCATCGATGATGCAGCAGAAAAGTAGCTGCGAATCGTCGTCTGAATAAGGGCATTTTCCTTCTCTACCCGAAGCTTCTCACGTAGCCGCTGCTGTAGTGTACGCATGTCTCCCATCAAACGTCTTTCTAGATCTGGATGGTCACCTACCATAAAAGCTACAGCTCTTATAGCGGCCAACTTATCTTCGATGCTGGTCGCTGGATGCGCACCGAAGACACCTTCAATCGTGGCGCCAGACTCCGCAGGCTCATCGTCATCGCTGTTGTCTTGTGCTGTGGATAGTAACACGACATCCCCATCTACACTCCGCATGTCAGCAGTGGTGAACACTTCCATCTCTGTGTCAACCTCATCCGCAAAGCAAATGAAGTCGTTCAATTACATTGTATCGCCGATGCACAGCTGCTTCATCTGCACCAGTAGACGGATGTTCAGCTGCTCGTCGGCATCGATCTGCGATCTACGGGCGGTAGTACGACCAAGTAAAAGCCCGGTGTGCCGGAAGCAATTCAAGATGACTTCGCTCGGAACCTCTCGCCAGCATTATTCAATCCACTTCATCGCTGTGATCTGGTCAACCATGTAGATGTTGGCTTGAGATCCTTGCTCGTCTAGATCAAGTGCGTTCTGGAGCTGTCGGTGCCGGTATCGACGCTTTGATTGAAGCAATGATCCCAGCATCTATTGGCTGCAAATCGATGTCGTATTGGAGGGAAGGAACAAAACGGCCACAGTCTGCAGTTCCATGCCGTAGACCGTGTGTGCTGATGAATTGTCGAGGAGAAGTACGACCTTGCGCCGTTGAGAGCGCATGTAATCGTCAAACTCTTGAAGCCACTCCTGGAACAGAACGCCAGTCATCAACGCTTTGAGATTACTGCGGTAGTAGAGCTCCAGCCGATTGCTACACTTCTTCTGGAAACAGTGAGGCTTATTTGCATGCCCAATGATGAAAGGCTCGCGTTCGTCTGATCCATCTGCGTTGCACGTCAGAGCGACGGTAACGCGATTCTTGCTCTTCTTTGATCCTTCCACTTGACGCCAGGCGATGGTCTTATCGGGTGCGGGACAGTAAAAGAGTCCCCTTTCATCCATGTTGTAGATGTCGATTAGAGAGACCCCTTTCAAGCGTTCTTGAATCGCATCACGCTGCGCAGGTATCACCCAAGTATTCACCGAACAACTCTCGCCGTGTGCGCTCATGTTCCTGAAGCCATGGCGTTTCTGGAATGCCTGGATCCAACCGTAAGAGAACGACAGTAGCTGGTCGTCCTGGATACCGCTCAGCATTGCAAACCGCTTTGCTTTTGCTTTGATCAAATCTCCACTCGGCATCACAGATTTCGATTGGCAATACAGCACCCAGTTGGCAAGCTCTTCATCGACAGCTGGAAGGACGAGCGGTCGCGTTCGCTTGCACTTGAGGTCGGCTGCTTTTACGTGTAGATATTTCTTGCGGTCACTCAGGATGCTAGATATTGTCCCCTGGACCGGCGCCTTGACGAGGTTGAAATCTCGCATTGCCATTGCCGCAAGATGGAGCTGCATGAGAGCGGCATTCTCTTCGTTCCACAGGCATATCTTCTTCTTCTGCTCGAATGTCAGATTACTAGTTGCTTTTGGTCGTGAGGGCATCGTATTGATTTGGAAAATGTACCTGCCCAAGAGCTTGTGGATGGGAACGGGCTGGGATGGTCTGCCTTCCACGAATCAATGATCTATTTCGTGTGTAGGAAGTTAAGATTGAGTGGATAGCGTCACCACCTTTCGAATATGATTGAACTCTTATATATGATGCGTGTTCTAACCACGGCTCATATCAAATTTGGCAGGTTTATCTGTACTATGGACTTCTTGAGGTGGGTTTTGATAAGAAGAAAGCTTCCTATTCATTACATCCAGAGGTGTTCAATTCAATTCAAGTCCGGAGATTGTGATGGCCACTGTAGCACGCGCATATCCAAGTCTTGCGAACATTTTTTTGGCTTTTCTTGAAGTGTGTTTGGGATTATTGTCTTGTTGGAATATCGTGGCATCTTCCTCCATCTCAAAATATTTCTATGTTTGCATAGACTGATCTTCCAAAACATTTCAATATAGCTCTGCATCGAGTCTCCCATCAATTCTGCTTAGATATCCCACTCCATGAACTGGCATGCATCCCCAAACCATCACTGAACCGCCGCCATGTTTTACAGTAGGTTGAACAGTTCTGTCTGATAGAACTCCTCCTTTTAATTTCCAACACCAAAGTCTTGTATCTGATCCAAAGGGATTGATT
Organism: Albugo laibachii; assembly: GCA_902706625.1. NCBI lineage: Eukaryota > Oomycota > Peronosporomycetes > Albuginales > Albuginaceae > Albugo > Albugo laibachii. The sequence goes on along the minus strand of CACSLJ010000030.1, from coordinate 118,142 downwards.
TTTTGGCTTCATGAGACCAAATAAAGCGATTCCGATCATTGATAGTCCAATGCTGATGCATTTTGGCAAATTCCAATCGCTGCTTTTGATTCCTCGCAGAAATGCTTCGTTTTTGAATCTTATGTTTAGATTGCAATTCCGCTCGTTCAAAACATTCCCAGCTATTTAAACAGAAACATCAATACTGAATCATGTCGAAGCATTTTCGCGGCCTTTACAGCAGTATCACACTTCCCAGAGATAATATTCTCCCAACCCAAGCTCTTTCTGTTCTTCTGGGCAAATCGAAATATTTGACAAAGTTGCTGCTTTTGAATACACCCATGCATTTTCCATACTTTGTAAGTCTGTTGAACTCATATTGCAACTACCAACAGACATATTGCCAAACCTGACTGTTGTGTGATGAACCGAAATATTGCTAGAAGTGTGGCAAAAAATTCAAGGCACGATCACGTGTGGTACTTTATTGTTTAGTTGGCTCGAATGAGGATAATGTCTGGGCGTCGGCTCTCAAAATATAGCTTGAGGCAAAGAAATCGTCTTCAATAGTACTGAGCATCGGTAAGCCGAGAACAGGCCTCGGAGGCTACGCCTAAGGAAACTTTCTCGACCTGACTTCAGTATTCACGTAATACGATGAATTGCACACAACGAACGGGACTTCACTGAGTGGCTTCGTGTCCCTGGTGCGGAAAGGTGCGCAAATTATGAAATCGTTGCTCGAGGCTGCGTCAAACGAGCCCAGTTGTGACTCGAGTTAAGTGCATTTCGTACTCGACTTTATACAGCGATAGAGTTAACGTTCTATCCCTTCCTCGCAACGTACGTCTGCGTTGGCATATTTCCCCAGACACTTCAGCTAACGTCACATGTCCACCACAGAGTAATCTTGCCTCGTCAAAATGAAAAAAATTCCACTTCAAAGTAGCATTGTGATGCCAGGTGAAAAATTCTGTGAATTCTTCTTGTTCACTGCTCTGTTCTGGGGCTGACGTCACGGTGCACGTCTTCATCGTAAAAGAGAGAACATACAGCGCACACCGCAGATTACTATTTCCCAGAGTCACGCTGAAGTTCTCAAACGTCCATTTACTGCCACCGAACCGGATCAAAGAGAAAACGCATGAACTTGTCGATATGCTACCGCTAATTGACTACCAGCCATAATAAAAATGTCGTTCCTCGACATTTCTCAATCATATGATTCTGCGTAAACTCTCAAAGTCAACATTTTTTTAACTTTAATCCCTTATCTGTCCACTTAGTCGCTTTTCGCTTTCTTTTTGACGTAGTCTTGAAAAAGTCCTCTGCATCAAGAAATGCTATCTGCCGAAAATACTGATTGTATGCAAATTGCGGGCCTTCTATCAAATTTCCAGCGAATTCCTCACAGTTCGAGAGTACTTGCTTGGATTCTACCATCCACGCGTATCGCTTAGTAACAGAAATGAGAACTACTTTGCCCTTGCGCATGAGGTAACGCATGCAGGATTCAAAGGCTGCTGCTACTTGGATGTATTCTAGACATTCTTCATTCCACTTCATCATAATCACCTTCGCAACGTGAGGCTATTTCGGTTCCATTGTATAATCGAGAGATACACTCTTTTCATCGTCATTCCAGCTTAAATTCAAGTCAACATCGAGCATTTTGCGCCCTGATTCGAAGTCGCACATGATGCCAGGCATGAGATCCAATTCTTCGCAACCAGAATCTGGCTGGAAGGGCATTTGAATGGTTGGCAACTTCGGAGTTTGTGTTTAGTGAGATCATAAATGTGACTGGCGAAAGCTTCCAAATTTTTTTTCTGGAAAGCACCGCATACAATGATGTGTTTCGTCCGGTGCGTGTCGTACTAGAACGCAGGCAGGTCCGTAATTGTTTCTTGATGCGGGTGTTCCTCGTATCATCCACTCATATATGTCAATGGGAGGAGCCAAATAGTTCACATGAATCGCTTCCGAGCTGCACTCTGTGCTGATTTTGACATCAGAGCATGGATTCGAGCAAATTTTGAATTCAAGTGACTCTTTTATCTTTGCGGTGAATAGATGCACAAAAAATATATTCTGCATTGAATTGATCGATTGAAACCTATCCAAAACAGCCATTCCGTAATTTGCGTTCGCCAAGCATGTCCAGCAAGATCCTTCCGGAGCCGTGAACGCGAAAGTTGTCGACAGGCAGTAAGGATTCAGCAAAATGGCTTGAAGTTGTTCGATGAAAGTTTCCTTGTGTGAATCCTTCAATGGACTAGAATACCATAAGTTAGCATTCTCTTTGACTTTACTCTGCATTTCTAGAAGATTGCCAGCAGTTTCCAAGTGAAACGTATTTGTTGATTTTGTTGATTTTGTTGATTTTGTTGATTTTGTTGATTTTCCTGATATTTTATCTTTGAACAACTCGCAAAGATCGTGTGAGTGCACAACGACAGGTCCTTTGCAAATTGCCAATCCGTAACAAGACTGAAGGAACTCTTCTTCAGAGACTGATGTTGTTATCACACAGACGACACTTCCTTTCGAGTGATATATAAAGTATTTTCAATGCTACCGGAATCACTTCTTTTATGTATACAAGTTTCACATTGAGACCGTTTAGTATAGCCGTGGTTATAAATGCATAGAAGTTTGGACTTGTTCTTGCTCTCTTTCAAAATATCCTGATCACCGTATTCAGCGTGAAGTGAAACATCAGACAACTGTGTCGTTGGCATACGGACTGTCATTTCCCAAAGTCGCTCGTCCATGGTCATGTGGTGATTGATTTCCTTGTTGATGACCGCGGCTGCTGGAAATACCCCACCTATACCGTGTGTGATAATACTTGCGCTAGACTTGACAAAGTGTAGTACTTGACATTTAGTCGGTCCGAAGCAGCTGATCAAGTTAGCCGCAAGAAATTTCGGTGGTCCCAAAACTCAAAACTATGAATATTTGTGTGGACGTTTTTTCAATGCTTCCACGTGAATTGCGCCTGCTTGTACCAACAAACAGTATTGACATTTTTCATATGAACTCTTAATTGTGGTGACAATTAGTGAATCCAATTCGTAAGCGTGACATCCATAATGCCAGAATAGCACAAGTATGCCAAGAGACCAAGTCGATTCATTCAGAAAATAGTTTTAGAATGGAACAATGGAGCAATAATGTTTTTGCATCCAAGTACTGATTGGACATAAATAGCGACCTTTTGCACTGAAAAACGCCTTTTTCAATGAGTTCAGAAACTCTCCAAAAGTGGCTGTGAAACTCCATTTGCGACAACTAAGAGCTCACGTGATGAGCGATATCTACACGACATAGGAAGACGCGTAATCATAAAACCCGCTATGAACACGCGCTTGTCAATAGTGGGCGCCCAGCTAGCGTGATGATCTGCCTATTAAAGTGAGGTCAGTAGATGTCTGTCTCATTCCAATTTGAACGTGACGATCGATCCATTAAAGGGTTGGGAAGACAGACCTCCAGCTACTTAAATTCTTATAATAGAGTTTAACTGGAAAGCGGTGAAGAAGAGGGACAAGAAACTTTGGAGTGAGAGCCTGAGGCCATCTTAGAGCAGTGTGGAATAAGTGGTTTGGCCATAGGCCTCGGCACACTGGAAACTTACCACTATCTCTTTGCATTCATTTCAAGACGCCGTAGTCTCACCTGCGTCTTAACGTCAAAAGTGCAAAGGTGACCACACCCACAACAGCTGCACCTCCCGCCATCCAGTTTTGGTACGCGCGTGGCGATTTTCGATGCTTTTTCTCCACTACCTCCCTCTTTTTGACTTCCACCAAGGCATTCTTCATTGTTGGACTGGGAAGACCACTATACTCGTCCTCGCTGTGGATCTGTACCCGTGGTCCTTTACTTTCGCGTCTAGAAGCACGTGCATCATTTTCCAAGACATCAACTATCACCACAATTCTCTTCCAGTTGGCGCGTTTCGCCATACTCACAGCTTCCATCAGACTCTCATTATTGCTCAAGACCGCCATATCTCCATCGTCGTCTTCGTATCGAAGTTGTATATCGACCTTCGATTGGATGTTGAGCTTCAGCCGGGCCTGCTTCTCCAAAGCAGAGATATCGTCCGATCGGCACAGAATACGATGAAATTGTTTCTGCTCTCCGAAGCTGACTTTGAACACAAATCGATTATCCTGCAGAGCGCTCATATGCATGGTCCCGCCGTTGACCGAATGCGACGCGCTGAAAACCGATACGCTTTCTCCGAGGTCTCCATACGACATTGATTGTGATACCCGGGTCGCTGGACGCAGACCCTGGCCACCTTGGATGGAAGCACGATACTCGCTTCGCTCAAATTCCTCAATGGTTCCAATTGACATGGTCTCATCGTTCACGTATCCGACCTCGTCTTGCAGATTGAACGCAAGTTGCCAGAATTGACGCCAATCTCCTTTAGCGTTGCCAGTGTTGAGATTGGAAAACTGGCCGTAGCTCAGAGACAAAACATCGACCATCCCGTGCAATTGACCCGATTCAGTGATCACGGGCATGAATAGCTGCCCGGCATCATACATTCCACGCAGTCCATCGAGGACCTTGGCATTCGGTAGTAAATACTCCGGGTCGACAGTCATAATAGTCTCGACCAAAGTGTCGTCTGCACAAAGTCCTTTTGCCACAACTTTTCGCAGCAGATCCTTTGGTGTCACCATGCCAATAACGCTTTTTGAATGATCCAGAACGATTGCGGCTTTTCTATGTTTTGTCATGAGAACTGCAGCCTCGGTGACCTTTGCATGCGGCGACACCACCGGCGGGTCTCCCTCCTCTTTGAGAATCATCGCAATTGTCGGGCTCACGAGCTTTTCCATCATCGGCGCCAGCATTCGATGCAAGGAGGCCGATCCGGAGTGGTCTTTCGCAAAGTCACTTGCTGCAGCCTCTGTCGACTGCTGGACCTTCTCCATGCACACAATAGCGTCATACAAACACTTTGAAATGTCCAGGATGCCGCTAATGCTTCCGTTCTTCCCAACGACAGGAAGATGCTTGAATCGGCCTTCCAGCATCTTTGTGATCGCCTCAATGGCAGATTCATCGGCTTGAACGCAGCAGGGATTCACCGTCATCACTGTGGCGACACAACACGTATCCGGGTCGAGATGCTTGCCGAGCACACGACGCGTAATGTCAGTATCGGTGAGGATTCCTCGCAAGTCGCCGTCGTCTGTAGTCACCACAACGGCGTCGACTCGACCATGACGCATTTGACGAGCAGCTTCGGTCACCGAATCATTCTCATCAATGTGCAAGACGGAGCGAGGACGAAGCATAGACACGGGTCGAAATGCGCCTTCTGAAGGTCCGACTGCTGAGCCTTTTCCATCAAATGAGTAGAGGGAACTCGTTTTCTGACGTCGCGTTTCCACAGATCGAGCGTATTTCGAGTCGACAACACTCATACTTACTTCACTCTCTGTGTCACCCGTCAGTGCGAGCGAAACATCCCAGAATGCTCGCCAGTCTCCTCCATCAAAATTCCCCTGAGAGACCGCAGCTCCTTGGGCAAAAGTTCCATAACACAGCGACAACACGTCAATGAGCCCAAGAATGATCCCGGAGCCGTCCTCGACCACCGGTAAATGCAGCGTATGGTGCTCGTGCATCAGATGCAGTGCGTCCACCAGCGACATGGAAGGAGGCACAGTGTCGGGTGTGGACGTCATCACATCCGCTACCAATGTCGTCGACGGGTCGAGGTTGCTGGCAATGACGCGCATGAGGATATCGTTCGCAGTGAGGAGCCCAATGAGTCGTTTGCCAGCGGTTCCATCGCTATCCCTTCGAGCTTTTGTCTGATTCACAGAAGCAGCGATTCCAATAAGAGGCGCAGACTCGACATCTTCCACCACCAGCGCCGCCTTTTTGGCAAATGCCATCTTCCTAGATACTGAAAGGACAGATTCACAGCTGTATACTACAGGAGGCATCTCAGTGTTCTGGAGAATGGACTCGAGCGTCGGTGAAAGTAGTTTCTGGACCATCGGCGTCACCAGCTGCATGATACTCTGCTCTCCATGAAGCTTGGCACCCAACAATGTCGAACGCAATTGACTCTCCACATTCTCCTGAAGAACTCCGCTGGACTTCCTCTGAGCTTTTTCCAGACGAATGACCGCATCATGCAAGCATTTCTGGATCCTCAAGATGCCAGAGACCGTCCCGCGGCTATCGACCACAGGCAGATGGCGAAATTTGCCTTCCAGCATGATGTACATCGCCTGCATGGCGCTGTCGTTCTCGTCCACAAACTTGGGGCTACTTGTCATCACATCGGCAATACAAGTGACATTCGGATCGTTTCCCAGCGCCACAACACGATGTGTCACGTCTGTGTCGGTGAGAATTCCGCTCAAAACGCCTTCTTTCGAGATGACAAGTGCCGCATCCGCGTGGCTTTGACTCATTACGCGCGCGGCTTCTGAGATGTTGAGAGTATCTGCGATCGTCAGAATCTTGGAAGGTCTCAGTCGAGCGACATTGCGTGTGTCTCCAGTGTCCGCCTTTGGCGCTCTAAACATCAAACCCGAGCTCTCGACATCTCCACGACCCGACACAAAGCTCTGAAGGCTGTGAAGTGAGGCTACATCGTCCTCATCGGCTGGATCGGTGAGCTCGAAGCACGTGTTCCAGAAGGATTTCCAATCATCGGGCGAGCCTTTGGCGAACGACCCGTAGCTGAGTGAGAGCACATCGACGATCCCCACAGGTAACGGGATCACTTCAGACTCTAACACGGGCAGGTAAAAGGCTTTGGCTTGATGAATGGTGCACATAGCATCCATAATCAGCGTTTCCGAGTACAATGGCGGAGCATTCTGCTCCATTACTTCATACACCGGCGTCGTGTACATCGGTCGACCTCGAGATAGGACGTTTTCCAGCAAGCTTTTCGGCGTGAAAATGCCCATAAATTCACCCATACTATTAACAACCATCGCCGCCTTCCGCGACGCGGTCATGCGTTTGCTCACTTCATACACGGACGTAAAGGGATCCACACGAGGTGCTGGAGTATCTTCCTGCAGCACACTACGCAGTTTGGAGGAGAGTATTTGACCCAGGAACGAGCCTCGAAAGGCCCGAGCGCCCAAGCTTCCCTGTCGAGCTTTGGTGGAGTCTTGCGCCTTCTCCATCTTTTGTATCGCTTCGAATAAACAGTTTCCAATGTGAAGGATCCCGACGATCGATTTTGCATTCACCACCGGCAAGTGTCTGAATTTTCCTTCCAGCATGATGCAAAGAGCGTTCAAAGCCGAATCTTGAGCCGATACAAAAGTTGGGTCACGGGTCATGATCGCACGCACAGGACATCCATCCATCGATCGCTTCTCAGAGACGACGCGATGCGTCAGGTCCGTGTCGGTGACGATCCCACAGAGTGTGCCTTCCTCGTCAGTGACAAGCACACATTGCGAGCGTCGACGAGTCATGAGCGTGACGAGGTCTTTAACAGAAGCGGAATCCGAGATTGTGAGCACCTTGGAAGGTCCCAATTGAGCAACCGTGCGGTCTTGACGCTTCTTTAGCGCGGCAGGCTGGAGAGTACGCCGACTGCGTTGCACGCTCTCGGTCTCTGACGGACGATCCAACTGAAGCGCTACATTCCAAAACTCTTGCAATTGCTCACGATCCTCTCCGTAGATCGCGTCGATTGTCCCACAACACAGACAAAGAACGTCCACAAGACCCGCTATTGTATCGTGCGAGTTATCGCAGATCACAGGGAGGTTTAGACACTGTGAATCGTGCATGATGCGCAGAGCTTCCAGTACTGTCGTTGACGCAGTCGCGACCTCGGGATCCGTGAGCATGACGGACTCAATTCGGGTGGTTTTCGGGTCGAGTCGGTTGCCAATGACGCCGAGAAGCAGTTCGTTGGGAGTAAAGAGCCCACACAAGCGATCGTGGTCGGCTGGATCGACTACGAGAGCGGCTTTGCGTGCGGTGGCCATGCATTCCAACGCTATTTGCACGCTGGTGCCCATGGGAATCCGAGGAGATGCAGCTCCCGCCTCTTCTTGTTCATCCAGGAGCGTCCTTAACGTCGGAGATGCGAGCTTCTCCAACATCGGACGCAGCATTTGCGTGATTTTCGATGAATGGAAAGAGGATTTCAGCTTCTCATTCGACGCATTCGCGGTCTCCAAGCGCTTGGCGACATCGTATAGACAGCGGCCAATGTTGAGAACTCCAGTGATGGCGCCATTATCGACCACGGGAAGATGGCGGAAATGGCCTTGATGCATCGCTAACATTGCATCCAGCGCGTCGTCCTGCGGTGCTACAAATTTGATGTTTTCAGTCATCACACTGGCCACAAGCGTTCGATACGGATCCAAATGCTTTGCGAGCACGCGCCAGCAAATGTCTGTGTCGGTGAGGATCCCACGCATGAGTTTGGACGACACCGAAGCGACCACAAGCACCACATCCGTTCGTTTTTGCTTCATAAGTTGAGCTGCTTCCGCTACGGTCGCGTCCTCGGAGACCGTCACCGCAATCGATGGACGAAGACTCGACACTGTACGCGTTCGATGGCTTTTGGATGTCGCTCCCGAGCGGCAGGAAAGCCCACTGACACTCGACATGCGAGACACCGATTCGGTCTTGAACGCGTTTTCTTTGGAGCTCAAGACAGCTTGCCAAATCTCGCTTCGATCGCGACGTTCATGCTCGCCAAAGGATGCCGATACGATACTCAGCACATCCGTCACGCCAACGATCATCTTGGTATCCGGGTCGACCACGGGAAGATGGAGGAAATTGCCTTCGTGCATCACGTGGAACGCGCTCAATAGCGTCATTTCGGGGGAGCCAGAGTCGGGATTATGCGTCATGACATCGCCAATCATTGTGTGCATGCCAACACGCTTCGCGACAACCCGATGCAGCAGGTCTTTGGATGTGAGAATCCCGCATAATTGACGTGTGTCGCTGTCAATAATGAGCGCCGGGTACCTTGTTCTCGCCATTTCCGGCACCACATCGGCCAACAAACACGTCTTCTCCACAACAACGGGCGGTGATCGACCTCGGAGAACATGCTGAAGCGATGGAGATAGCATCCTTTCCAGTGTGTCGCGAACGTGAGCGTCGGCGGGTGTGTGTGCCAATTCCTTTTGCAGATCGGACGCCAAACGCTCCATCTGCTGGATCGCGTCGTACAAGCATCGAGCGACGTTGAGAATACCGACAACCTGTCCTTCCTTACTGACAACCGGAAGATGTCGAAACACCCCCGTGACCATCATATCGAGCGCGTCCATAGCGCTGTCTTCCAGCGTCACAAATTTCGGCTTGGGCGTCATAACTGCGCCGATTAACGTCGCGGAAGGGTCCAGACCTCGACCGAGCACACGCTGAGCCGTGTCGGTATCTGTAAAGATTCCAGAGAGCGCAGAGTCGTCACAGACGACCAAGACCGCGCTCGTTCGATTCCGTTGCATCAATTCTGCAGCTTGGAAGACGGTCAAGCTCTCAGACACTGTCAGCGCTTTGGATGGGCGTAAATGAGCGACGGAACGAGTACTATTGTGCGTGTTGTGCTGTCCGTGCGCTTTCCCGTTGGAAATGCCGCTAGAGACCATCGAGAGGCTTTTAGGCTCTTTGGCTTTTGAGGCAAAGACTCGACTCGCGCCAAGAGCTGGAGCTGCTTCCATTTTGGGCCGACTCGCGCCATTTGCAACTCGAGGCCGAACGGCTTCTTCTGGAGCGGACGAGCTGGCACGAAGCACCGGAGGAGTGGATACCACAGGTGACACATTCGTTTCAAGCTTTGCCGCGAAAGCCTCTGGCGGGAGACTTACTTTGCGTTGATTGCAGAGATCGAGTTCTTTCTGAAGTTGAGCGCATTTGTCAAAGTCTTTGGCAATCATTCGATCGTGAATCTCGCTCGATAAGGATGCGATTTCCGCCTCTAATTCTTGAGGCGTTTGCTTGGTTTTGCGGACTTTGGAGAGCTCTTCCAAGCGGCTTTGAAGCTCTTTGCATCGCTCATACGCTCGATCCTTTAGCGCGTTTCTGATTTCACGCTCAACGGCTTCCATGCGCTCGTCCAACTCGAAGGCCTCGAGCTCTTCCAGCTCCTCCACGACATTAAGACGCTGATTCTTAAGACTTTGTAAATGCTTTTGGATCATCGCACACTTTTCAAAGTCTTTTGCGGCCGCACTTTGTTCCAATTCGAGCTCCACATTCTGAATCTCTTTGTCCAATTCCTTTGCGGTCCGCACGCTTCTTCGGGCGTTTAAAAGCGCCTCCAATTCTTTTTGCATCGCTGCACATTGTTCGAATTCCGCAGCCAAAGCAGCCGCTTCAATCGCTCGCTCCTGTGCTGCGATCTTGACGTCTAATTCCTTGGCCGAAAGTGATGGAAGCCCCAGCGCCTTCTTCCTGACCAGAAAACCTCGAATCATCCGCTGGATCTGTGTCGCACACCGCGATTGGCGATAGTACAGCTCTCGCATCCGCTTGAACTGCTTCACCGCGAGCCACGTGCACGTCCAGCTACCGATCAAGTGACCGGCCTGACGCACTCGACGGGCAGATTTCTTCGCCAGCATTTGGCGAATGCGACATTGGATGATGATGAGCGCCTCTCGCCGCTTAAGGTTCCGAAACCATCTCTGTAACACGCGAGCGGATGCTTTGGATCGAAGGAGCTTCATTTGCTCGAGTTTTGCGGCCACTTGTCTTTTCAGAAAGACTTTGGTAGTCCCGAGCTGCCACTGCTCCTTCCCGACGCCGAAAAGGTCCGAGAGCTCCAGCATCATGTCCTCAATGCTGTCTGCTGTCGGCGTGAGCGTTTGATGGTCGTAGAAGAACACATCGTGGTCCTCTCGAAGCGCAAAGCCTCGCTGACGGATCTGGATCGCTTCCATCATTCCTGAGTATTTGAGCTGACGAGAACAATCTTCGTCATTGAGCTTCCCGGAGCATTTGTGCTCATTCGGCTTGATACAGCGAACGTATCGCGGATTCGCCAGCGAGATCTTATTAATGAGCTCCTGCAGTTGCGTGCGGAATTGAGCGCCGACAGAGACCTCTCTCAAATTCCGCGTTTTTCCGGTCGGAAGCTTATCGTCCGAGTCATTCGGTCGTCTGGAGAGAAGCCCAAACTCACTGCCACGCTTCACAGGTGTGTTTCCTTCACTTCGAAAGGAGGCGAATATCTCACAGATGAAAGGATTGGTAGACTCTTGGATCAATTCCTTCATTTCCTCGTTCACAGTCTCATTGTTCTTCTCATTGAAGCCGCTCGCGTCGTAAATGACATCACCTGCAAAGTGTCGGATGCCAAAGAGTTTGTGCCCATCGACTTTGGGATGGATGAACCAGTCGTTCTGCGTCTTGTACGCGATCGCGCCGGCTGCGTTGGCATCTCGACCGAAGGAGCCGTGAAGGAGCGCTACAAACTTGCGATTTGCTTCTTCTCCTTTGTATCGCCAGATATCGTCCAGTGTGATGAAGATCCCGGGCTTTCCATTCACTTTGGCTTCAATGAGGTCGAGACATTGCTGGTTGTCTACAAATTCGATGTATTGCCAATCGATTCCTTCGCGCGAGTACTCTTCCTGCTCCACTTCGAGCATGTGTTGGTTAAAGTGTCGCTGGAGCTTCTCGTTCGCGTAATTGATGCACAATTGCTCAAAAGTGTTCCATTCGAATTTCTCAAAGCCGTAAATGTCCAAGACGCCGATAAAGCCCCATCGAAGTTCCGGGCTGGAAATGGTGCGATTCAGCTCGGCTACGAGCCAGATGAAGCCACTGGCGTACAGAGCTTTAGCAAGCGCATCTCGTTTATCCAGAACCTGCTCGACATTCTGCTGCTGGATGATTACTTTGCCTCCAACGAATAATTGACGTGAGAGAAGAACGTGCTGCAGATTTTGCACATTAACACCCAGCAATTGAGCCACGAGACAGAGTGTTTGGACATCCGTTGCGTCCGCCAAATCGGTCGCCTCGTTGTCGTCTTTGAACTGCACGTTTCCGAGGTGTAGTACAGCAGCCAAAAGCTCAAAAATCATTTTTTGCTTGCTTTCTTCCATTCCAATTGTCCTCATACAGTGCTTGGTGACCTCGAATTGTTCCTTGTCATCGCTTCAATACAGTGTCAAGTAGGATTCCCGTCGGTACTAACGCTCTTACCATCCAGCGATGCTAAAACACTGGCTGTGTCGAAGATATTCGTACTCGTTTGGAGTGTGAAGCTGAAGCTCCTCACGTAGTTGTTCATCGGCTCCTGCAAGAAGCTGACCGCAACAAAGCGTTAGGATCCTCCAGAGCGTGTAATGCGCCATTTACCTGGTAAAAGATGTGGTAATTACGTTCCCCAAGACTCTGCGAGACGATTCTGGTCTTCTCCAGCAGGAAATTGACAATCTCCGCACCGACAATTTTCCCATGATGATCGAATTGGATCTCAATAAACTTCCCAAAGCGACTGGAATTATCATTCCGGATAGTTTTCGCGTTCCCAAACGACTCCAACAGAGGATTCGAGTCAAGTACGCGCTCTTCAAGTCTTCCCAGAAGCTGTTCATGCTGCATTCCATTCTCATTTGTTTCGGGTATTCCACTGATCCGATGGTATCCTGTAGCTTTGGCCAAGTACTGCATGATAATTTTTGTGTTTTCAGTCTTCCCAGCTCCACTTTCTCCACTGATAATGATGCTCTGGTTGGCTGGGTCTAAGGCGCCTCCCTGTATCAGCTGCGTGTAAGCGTGATTCGCCAATGCGAATACGTGAGGCGGCAGCGTCCCTATCCGCTGTCCATAGTACTCCTTCATCTTCTCCTCGTTGTACAGCAAAGGCATCGGTTTGTATGGGTTGATTGCGATCAGTATCGGACCGACATATGTGTAGATATTGTCGAATTCGTAGCGCAATTGGAGGTTTTGGAGGAGCGCTTCCTCCGAGAGATCCGGCATTTTGAGGATATCGTCGTAGCTGAGCGCCAGCGCGTCATCTGCGTACAGATTGGAGCGGTCTTTGATGGAAGTCAGGGTCTCTTTTTGTTGCTTTTTCTTGAAGCGTGCGCGAAGAACGCGTTCTTTCCGGCTCAGTCGCGTGGAGCTGTGACTCATTGACATGATATTTTGCAATGGTCGATAGAGAGGCGAGGATTCCTATTGCAGAAAGCGCGTGTTTAAGAGGAGCTCTACGTTCTCCCTCGTTTTGCGTCTGTCGTTGGCATCACCGCGCTGTATTCGGGTGGGTTATACAAGGTAGATGGTTTCGATGCTGGACAGGTTTGATTGGGTTTTATGGAGAGTAGTTATGTATGTTTATAGCCAATCCATGGTTGCATTAGTTACGCAGTGTTTTTGATGGAAAGCACTTTGGTCAAAATTCGAGCTAGCGACGCAGCGAATGCCACAGAATGTCAGCTTTTGAACGGGATTTTCGCTACATTCGTGCAGATTCTTCTCGGTCTGATCGCGGTGTCCGTCCTGTTGCTCAAACGACAACGGGAGTCGCCACAGAGACCTCTACAAGTTTGTAACAAATGTATTCATTATACGGAGTTGCAAGTTGCTGATATTGATGCTGTAGATTTGGGCGCTGGACGCTTCGAAACAGCTCATTGGCGCGGGATTCGCACATGTCGCTAATTTGGCAATTGCGATTTTGCTGTACAAATACGACCACACGCGATCTCATGGAGACAGAGAAGCGGATCAATGCGCGCTTTATTTCATGAACTTTTCGATGGACACAACTTTTGGAGTGTTTTTGAATTATCTGTTTCTTCGGATGCTTTCGAACCTATCGAACCGCTTTGGATGTACATCTATGAAGACGTCGGGAGATTATGGCGATCCCATTGAGATCAGAAGATGGACGATTCAGCTGATCAGTTGGATATCAGTGATTCTAGCAGTCAAACTTGTGATTGCATCGATGCTGTTTTGCGTGAATGAACAGCTGGAGACGTTCACTCACTGGATGTTTCAACCACTTGAGATGTATCCGAAAGTGGAGCTGGTTGTCGTTATGATTGCATGTCCATGTATTATGAATGGCTTTCAGTTCTGGATACAGGACAGCTTCTTGAAGAACGACATACACAATGGATCACAAGTTGCTTCGACGAAATCGCCAAAAGAATTGAAAAAGTACCCTCAGTCAGAAATCCACAGCGCGATCGCTGTGTTTTGTGGGAAGAGAAATACGTCCAAAGATGAGGAAGACGAAGCGGTCGATCCACTTCATAATATCGCCAAAGTCTGAACTCCACGCCAACCAGATTAGATAGCCTTTATAAATCAATATATTTCCATTACTTTAAACCCGTAATATCTTATATAATCTTTAAAATCAAGCGGCGTAATGAGTGGCGATGCACCTCCGCCAAGGATAAAGTTTTTCTTGCGTGGGAAGGGTGTACGTAGAACGTATGGATGCCTACTGCACGTTAGCTAATCGTATCCTTCTCTGCAGGGCGTGGAAGCAATTTGGGGACCCTCTTCCACACAGAAAGACTTTAAACAGCGAAAGCCGATAAGAGATGAGGATTTTGGCAAGCCCCACGCAGATAGCGTCGAATTCTCGCAGGATGGGTCAAAAGTTGTGCTTGTGGATACACAGAAAGGATTCAGTATTCACTGTACCGAAACGTATGTCGCGATACTGAGCTTTTGGACGCACTGACTAAGCAAACACTAAAAAGGTCCGCGGTATCATTGCAAGTATCTCATGCAGGAATCCAAGCCATCGCGTGGTCACCGCTCGGCAATTATCTGCTGACGTGGGAACGGTATCAGAAAGACTCGGATGCCGATAACCTTCTCATTTGGGATGCTTCCAATGGAGATATCTTGGGCCGATTTCCACAGCGACAATACGCTCGAGATGTAGTTGCTTCAGAGGTTTTTTTATGGATTGTATACTGACTCGCTGGTATTGTCGTTGGGCAGAATTGGCCTTTTGTAGAGTGGTCGTCCGACGAACTCATCTGTTGCCGACAGACAGCAAATGGAGTTATGATATACAGCGGGAATGACTTCTCCAAAAGCCTGGGCCATATCAACCTTCCAGTGTGTTCTATCTCTCCGGCTTCTCGCGTTGATCTGACAAGTTGTGACTGTTGTAGAATGCTCGATCATTCAGTATCTCTCCGACGAATGGTCCTTACAGAGTGGCCATCTTTGTCCCTGAGAAGAAAGGAAAACCCGCAAGTGTCAAGATATTTGAGTATCCCAATGGCTTGGATGCTGCTGTTGCTACGAAATCGTTTTATAAAGCTCAAGAGGTTACATTAAAGTGGTCTCCAAATGGCACTTCATTGATCATCGAGACCCGAACGGATGTCGATACCTCTGGGAAATCATATTATGGCGAGACTGGCCTCTTCTTCCTCCAAGCCGATGGTCAGTATGACTGTATCGTTCCATTGATGAAAGAAGGGCAAGTGCATGACGTCCAATGGGAACCTACAGGTCGAGGATTTGTGGTTCTTGCAGGTGCGATGCCTTCGAGCGCGACATTATACGATCAGAAAGCGAACCCGATATTCGATTTTGGCACAGCATCACGAAATCATATCAGCTGGAGTCCTCATGGTCGCTTCTTGTGTCTTGCTGGATTTGGAAATTTGGCTGGAGACATGGATTTCTGGGATCGAAACAAGCTCAAGAAGATGGGATCCGCCAACTCGAACTCAGCGACATGCCACACGTGGTCCCCCGATAGTCGATATTTCTTGACGGCGACCACTTTTCCCCGTTTGCGTGTGGATAATGGGTACAAAATATTCACTTATGATGGATCCGGCCCAATCTTCCAAGAACAACGCAAAGAGCTGTATGAACTCAAATTTCGACCCGCGGTGGCTGGAGTGTACCCGAATCGACCACAATCTCCTCGAAGAAAAGTGGATGATGAAACCTGTGCACCTGCACCCATCCCTGCAAAGCCACAAGCGTATCGTCCTCCTCGTTCGACTGGGGCGCTTTCCGCAATGATGAGAAGCGAGGAAACGGGTCCAAGAAAGCTGGATAAGTTCCGGTTTCACACGCCTATACCAACAGCCAAAGTGCCTGGGATGGCTCCTTCTGTTATTCCGGGTATGTCTCCACTGACTACAAGCGCACCGAAGAAAATCAGTAGAAGTGCGAGGAAGAAAAAAGCAAAAGACAGCGCCGCAGCTAAAGTTGCCATCGAAAACGCCCTCACTCAGGTGTGCGAGGAGGAGCCGACCTGTGCGTCACCGGAACTGTCAGAGTCGGAGAAGCAAAAAAAGCTCAAAAACTTGGCGAAAAAACTGAAACAAATCGAAGCGCTCAAGGAACGCCAAGTGGCCGGAGAAAAGCTGAATGAAGACCAACAGGCAAAGCTGGAAGGTGAAGCAGATCTTCGGCATCAGATTAAATGTCTTGGTATCTAAAGGTGAATAAATTTTTTTTGCAAGCATCGTCATTTGTGAGCTAGATATCGTGCCCAGGAAGGCGAGAGGCTCTTTGGAGGAGCTACAAAGTGCTATAGACAAGTGAGTGTTCCCGCGATGATGAATTTTGGTTGATCGTACTGGTGGGATTCGGGAAGAGCCTGGAATAGTTCCAGGAAGGACGAGATAATCATCCCACGCTCGACGTATCGTAACCAGCTCATCAAAAGTATTGGTCTTCGGGTCTTTAAACTCGATTTGTTTTCGTAGCTGGCTGCTTGTAGCGTCATGCGGATCCTTCTTGTCTTGGGTTCTCCGAGAGCTTCGCAATGCTTTCGCTGACTTGATTGACGACTGAGATTTCCTAGCCAAACTCACAATCTTTCGAGCCTCCCGTGTGAGCTTCTCGTGCTCTTGAGAGTCGATGTCTACCGAAACACTTTAATTGAGCTACTGAGCTACAAGCCTGGAAGCCTGGAAGCCCCACCTTGTCGCTTGGCTTTGATGTCGAGTAGCATCAACACCATCCGCGCGGCTTTGACTTCGCTTTTATTGTGATTCACCTTGCCCTCTATATAACTTTTGCTCTGTTGTTCCTTGCTGCTTTCATCATCTATGCTCTTGCTTAGATCTTGCATCTGACACGACCTTGACTCTCTGGTCATGTTCTGTTCACGTAGTCGAGCTCGACTTCGCCTGCGATAGCTCTTCTTTTTTTGAATTCGTCTGAGGTAGCTGATGAGAATTTTCATCTTGTTATCCTCTAGATCGATGGTTTGCTTGCGCAAGGTTTCCAGTCTTTCCTTCACTGTCTCACACTCTTTTCTTTTCTCATCGAGGTGAATGGCTGAACCTCTCTCGCCTTCCTTCTCCAATTCCAACAGGTCCAAGCCTTTCCGTTCAAGCACCTCTGTCAGGTGGAGCATACTACGAATCATTGCTCGGAAGACGCTACATTCAGAGAAGATGATCAGCCATATCCCTCGGGAGCTCTCCAGGGAAGCACTAACTCGAGGGCTTGACCACAGGTTTGCACTTGTTCGTTCGACTTCTGGAGGTGTTTACTGCAGAATTGATCTAGCCATTTTCTTTCCATGTCAAATGAAGCTGGTACGTTGAATGGTGGTTTCAAGGGAGGCCTGATGGATGGATGCATTCCACGCAATTGTGGAGTGAGTAGCATTGGTGGAACAGAGCCTGAGGTATGTATTTTACGCGGTGGAATAGGCGGACGCAGCGTATGTGGCAGTTGCCTCGGAGGTATTTGAGGTGGTGGTCTTCTTGGTGGATATATCAATCTACCTTGCCAAGTTGCAGTAACGTCATTGTTGGATCCGTGACATTCTGCCTTTGAGATGGATTCAAAGTGCTGGCGCATTGCATACAGCCGTGTAATCAATATGAGCGATATTATTATCGTAATTATGTCCAATCCACCCACAGATATGCTTGATGGCTTCATGTCGTTGACTTTCAATTTAAATCGAGATGCATCATTTTTCGATCGTCTTTTATCACACAGAGAAGTTGGAAATTTGCAGGCACCCCAACAATCATGGCGTACAAGCGTAGAATAAATTAAATAGTGTGCTGGATGTTTCGAAGGAACAATCCTGTCGATAGTTTCCATTGTAAGTGATGTCGCACTTGGTACGCGCAGGAAAAGGTTGCTGAAACACCGATAGTCCTGCAAGTTCAGACCTACCTGCGAGCCAATACGTGCAATTTTAGAGGATAAACAATCTAGTATCATCCGACACTTGTTTAAATTGCATCTGATATGATTTTGATCACGACGGCTTAGATGTTGTCAGCCAGCGTCGAAATCATTTTTGCTGTCAGGCGGGATTTTGGAGTTCATCAGCAATCAGCATACCAATCACAATATGAAGCCCCTTATGCTCACCCCAGCTAACTTTGTGTATTCATCTATGACCCATGTGCTGTTCAGCATCAAAGGAAGCCGTTGTTCAAGAGATACTAATTTTGAAAAGAAGTAACCTTGTACGATATGTGGTGACCATCATTAGCGAGTCCACTCTTCTGGAGTACAACTTTCACAGCTCGAAACGGTGAATACGACCATATACGTAGCTGAGAAAAACATTTTCGACAACACTTAGCTCTTTATTACCCTCGGGATGACTTACAAGTACAATGAGCATAGAAAGCATGAGTTAAGTAGCCATGTACCTGAGCAACCCCTGTCCGTTAAAACTTCCATTTTGCTCAGTGCATTTCCAGGTGCTTTGAGCTCGCGATCCCGACGACACTTCAGAAAGAGTAAGGTTGATAGGCTCGTGACGATATTGCGTTCTTGCATCACGCATAGGTTCGTAAAAACGAGATTATGCACATGGTAGTCACTCTCACCTGTAGTACGAGCACTAGAGCGTGGACAGCTACGTGATCCTTGTGGGAGCATCTCCGAAGACATTTGCGATGTGATTTTTAAGGAGGTACATTTTCTTTATCCCGAACAGAAATTAAGCTTCGGTATTGCACGTAGCGACCATCGCATTATCACAAATTAAATGTGAGGAGGCTAGAAGCTGAGATACGCCCACATTCGACATGTAGGCGACCTAAGTCAGTTGACCCAAAATGCATTGGCAGTAAATTAAGCAGCTGAGGGCCCATATATCAATTGATCACCTGCTGGAACGTGGCATGCTGTTACTTGCGCTATTTTGAAAAAACAAGGCGATCTTTGTCACACGCTTTAGCAAAGAATTTTACGGCAAATCCATGACAGGAGTCGCTACAGACGCATTAATTAGGTTTCTTCCTTCAAGAGTTTGTGCCACTTCCATTGTTTTAACAGTGAAAGCATCGTTTGTGTATGCACGTTGATGTAATGCTTCTTGGCGACCCTTTTTATGCTGGAAGCTGATAGCATTGAGGTTGATATCCCACGCGATCACATTACAAGCAAGCTGACAACGATGTTGTGTCACACTTCACCCGAAATCACATAGTTTGATGCGACGGCAGAAATGAAAGCATAACAAAAGCGATCACATCAAAACCCGGGTCTTCCCTTCCGCCAAGATGATAGTCTTGATATTTCACAAAGCAGATCACCTGGGATCGGTCGCATGCGTTGAAGTATAAGTTCTGTCGCTAGATTATTACTGTGTGAATTACCGAAGCAACCGGCTGATGCCAAACAGCAGAGAAGTTCATAATGACGAACCACATCGGGTGGCTAAGAAATAGATTTAGCGAAAGGTGCGAGCTTGTGTTGAGTCAAAACTAGAAAAGTATTATCACTGTACGAAGATTACGATTTAGCATAACCTTGATCGGGCGATTGTACTTTACGACGTGGGACTCGCGCATTTTTGCGGGCTTCTTTATGTGCTTTGACAAATCTTCGATTTTTCGTTAGCATTTCTCCATGTTTTATGGTTTTTGGGATGCCTTGAAGCTTGTCACCGCCCTTTCTGGATTCATACTTGTAATAGATAATCTTCTCGGTCTTCTCCGCGAAATTGTACTCGAATAGTGCAAACCCATAAACATTTTCAGCAAACTTCTCTTCTACTTTTTCATTTTTTTCCTTCTTGCGCTTCGACACTTTTTCACCACCACCACCGATAATAAAGTAGTCGAATTTATCATTGTCTTGAAGGCATTCCATAACAGGCAGGTGTCCACTGATATACACATCATGTCTTTTGTGACGAAGTACAGTTTCTACTTTGGTCTGAGCCTCTCGATCTCGGATAGAACTGACTCTTGTAAAGGTTGAATATAAAGGTCGATGTCCTACCAAGAACTTTAACGGATACAGATCCCAAGAATTGCGGGGTTTGTACATGATTTGCTCATTCTCCACAAAATCTTCCTCTAAGTACTGATTCCAACTTGATTTGAGATCAAGTTCAGTGTTAAGGAAAATCATCTGGAAACCACCTTTTTCATTCTCTACCTCTAACGAATAGGCATAATCAGGCGAAACCCAATTCTTTTTGTGGTTACCCTTCTTGGTGTACTCTGTGGCGGCTTCGTATCCATTATTCAGCTTTTCTTGACTTTCATCAACTGCAAAAATAGGAATGTCCACCTTATCGAATTTAGAAAATTCCGCCCAGACTGCATCCCGCTGACGGTCATTCATGCGATCGGCTTTCTCATAGAAATTGTTACCAAGAAATATAGCAAACTAAACATTATGCTCTATGCTTTTAGCGACAATATCGTCGCTAATTTGGCTGTGTATTAGATCGAAGTCGTCGAGAGGAATGTTACTCTGTTTTCTAAAGTTTCCGCGAAGCCTGGAAGACGGGCGTTTCCAAAGGCAATAAATCTGATAGTATCTCCTTCACATTTGTACGATAATCTTGTATATGTGGGAGAGTCAGATGAGAGGTCTCTGTCTTTAGTCTTCTTTAATTCGCATTGCTGTTTAGCGCAAGTATCTGAGCTCCAGCTGGACGATGTTGATGCTTTATCATACGGGTCACCGAGGTCATGCTTCCGACTCACACTCAAAGTATTTGGAGACCCAACGGCGTGATGATGGAGCACAATCAAAGGCATTCCGAGTTTATGGATCATTGCGATATCAAGATACTGTTCAAGTCAAATTAAGAAAATCTAATCAAAACAATGTTCAGAGGAAATGTAAAAGTACCATGCAGCTGCATTTCACGTATTGTATGATCGATGGAATGATTACTAGGAAATGGAAGGTACAATGCAACGTTTTTCCACTGGGTACCTGGTTGACGGAATGTTGGATAGACATTATGAGGTGTACTATACAAAAAGAATAATTCCACGCATTTAACACGTTGCGTATTACTGTCGACAGCGTGGCTTCTGTATTATTGGTTCCACGATTGTAAAATAATAGTAAGAGGAACTGAAGAAAGTGGAAGGAAAGGGGTCGCTGGAAGTAACGCAGGTCAACTTAGGAGACAAATGCGTGTGGTGCTGTCTATATTAGTAACTTAGTAGGTGGCGTGTATGCGCATGGGTATCGTATGGAAAGTAGTGACATGTCAATATTCTAGCTCGTATTAATTGACAAGAAGAAGCAGTGTTTCAATAAATAGTACAGCAAGCATGGCTTCTGATCAACGTTACACGTATTAACTGTACAACTACGCTCCCGAATCCAAAGAAGTGAGTTAGTGTCTTTGTCTTCTTCCTCTTTTCGACTCTGGCAAAATTAGGTACCGATTGCCCCAGAGTAGGTTTCCGTCCTTACGCTAAATAGAGACGATCCACACCCATGATCGGTTTGGTTCGTGATTATCCAAAACTATATATAAAGCTAACGTACCTAAATCCTCACTCGACGATCTCGGTGGCTCTTGTTGAGACCCTTACAATGCACGAAATTAATAGAGCTCGAATCGAAAGTAAAAGCCAGACCTATGGACAATACTCGACCTCGCGCCTGGTGGGGGTGTCGTGGCAAAAGGTAAAGTAGAAACAATGCCACTTGATACGAGACACACGATACTTTGAGTATGTCCACATAATTAGTATCAAGCAAATTGTGGCGAGCAAACGCTTGATAGTAAATCCTTACTCATCGTCGCTAATATAGATTCGCTTTGAAGGGCGCATTCCTGGCTGAAATTAGATAAACTGCATAACCTGCTGAGTGAGAGTCATCAGGGCTTTTCGCACAAAATGCATTAAATAACTCCCTTCCATTTACCTGTAATCGATCGTATTATCCCAAATATTCATGTCGATGGGTACAGGCGCCTTTTTAGAAACTTCGAATGTTCAAAAAAATTGCAAATTTCGAGGATTCAATTTGTTCGGAACACACAGTGCATCCTCTCAACCTAATCACGATCGAGACTGGGGGATGTTCGACTTCAATTCGCCCTGATCGTCGGACAATCAAGAGTTAAGCCGTTCATCTCCCGGTGGTTCTTCGTCCAAGCATTCCGACAATTGCGATGTGAATCCTCCAGTCGAACACGGATCGATACTAAAGCAAGTTCCTCAACGCCGCGATTTGGGGAAGGAAATGGTTGATAGGATACGTGGGATTCATTGAAAAGAAGCAAGCCCATACTCGTAAGATCGAATCGTTTTTTATGTAAACCGATTAAAAAACGAGACCGGTGCGAGTCGCAGCGTCTACCTCTATACTCGGGATGTGAAATGTGATCCCCAACGGGCATGCAAATGATTTGATGTGTGGCTAAAGTGCTGGGAAACAGCTAGGAATGATGTCTTAATGTCATTGACTTTCCATCTAAATCTAAATCTAAATGCGTCATCTTTCAATTTGTCTTCTATCGCACAAGAAGTTTGGGAATGCACCGCTCCATCAGTCGTGACGATGACAAGAGTTAAGTAAATTACATACTTCTGCAGATGCTGGCACCATCGAAGTCACTTTTGTTGTCAGGCGCGATTTAATACTCATTGGGAATCAGCATACCGATAATTTTACTGTGATGAGCCTCATGATCACTATATTTCTTCATTCATCTGGGGCCCATTTTCTGTACAGCATGACAGGAAGCCGTGTTCAAGAAATACTAATTTCGCGAGCAAGTGGATATCCTCTATACTGTACTTTCTACTGCTCTGATCTACTGTAGTATTCGAAAAAAACGTCAAATGCGGGTATTAAAATATTTTACCGATTCGGTACGTTAGATACGTTCTCTGATTTTCCACTCCTGGTGGAAGTTCCATTGAGGACGAAACTTCGCATGGCCTCTTCCATAGGCTCAGTATGTACCCACCGCGCCAATAAAAGTGGTACATCCTCCGGGAGAATACGCGCAGGCTCCTGGCTGTTTTCGGCTTTTTCTAATCCTTGCTATTGGACCGATAACTCCCAATAATGCCAATCGGGACGATACGCATCAGAAAAATATCTCGGTGTTACCCACAAATCCTGGGTAAAATCGAGATATATTTCGCTGAAAATCTTTGAACGCGTTATGTGCCACGTGACGATGTCAAGACGGGCGACATGTTCCTTAATGTCGCACGTTCAGCCATTAATCGTGGCCACCACCCGGTAAAAATTCTTCCAATGCAGAATTAACTTGTTGTCCCGTCGAGTGACATTTCCAGATAAGAAGTCACCGAATTCAAAATTCACGGCATGCACGCCATGTCTCTTTCGTGTCGTCGGCTTGCCGCTTTGTTCTTTTTCCTCGCTGTTCCAGATACTTTCTTGTGCAAAGCGTATATTGTTTGCTCAAGATGTTGCATGTGTATTCTATGGTGCTTATTGATATCATTCTCTATAAACGACGACATCACTGTCAGCCCAGCCGGCTGATAGGGTCTCGTTGAGGAAGAGCGATAAATGCCGTCAACTGGGCAACACCACAGATTCGACTTAGAAAGTAGGTGGTTTATGCTCGACTGACACAGCGAAAAAAACCGCGGCCCTTGTCCAATTGATTGTCGTTTTTTGCTCAATAGCGACCGCGTTGCCTTCAACAATTGACTGTTCAGTACCTTTACCGAGCCATTTGCCCATGGAGAATATGCCCAAACGAAATGGTGCTGGATACCTAGCAGCTTTCGTAGCTTCTCAATCATTTTGTTTTTGAAATGCGATTCTCGACCGGATACCCGAAATAAAACCACACTATGACGCTCAAACCAATTCATCAAAACGGTGACGGTAATCGCCGTGTTGGCAACGGTGGTTGAATAAGCTCACAGAATCCGCTCAATGAGTCTTTCAACACAAGAACGTAGCGCAAACAATCCACGTCTCATGGCATAGGTAGGTGCTCAAAACGAATCATCTTCTCGTATTGTTGCACGTAGCGTTTCGCCGTACGGGAACAGAAACCTCTAACCATGGACCACCATACAGTGTAGAAATTTCTTGACAAACTTTTGCACGTCATCTTTCATGCATTTCATACCACATACTTCGCCAGAACGTCACTGTCGTTGCATTCACACGATGACATGCTGCACCCGGATGAGATGTGACACAAACTCGCTTCTATACATGCACGGCATTACTGGTATCCATGTACGTCCCTGTGCACCCCCAGACTAAGTTTACCGCGTCCTATTTATAGTTTGTGGCTGTTTCCACCACCACACGTGCCCTTTCTTGTATCGCTCTGGCCTCCTCTACTGACTGCCGTTCAAAATCCGTTGTTTCCAGAGACGACACATTAGTGAAAACGGATACAGCACAGCACTAATCCAATACCATAACTGTGTTATGTTTACGTCGTCTCCACCGTGAAAGCAAATCACCCCATACATTTTCGCTTCCGACCACGTGCTTAACAGAATAGCGAAACGTTTGCAACACCATCGAACATTGCTGTAGTTTGTCCTCCCTGTATCTAGCGATCGCATTTTCAACACTCCTTGATTCGAATATAAACTGTCGATTTCGATAGTCGGTACAGATATCGAATCCATTTTTCTCACAAACAAGTACTCCATTCGCTTGCATTTCTTCGCTATATTAAACGGTTCTTTCTTTAACGTCGCGCATTGCAACATAGATCCTTTGAACGGCATTATGAAAGCTAGCAAAAAATGGTCCTGTTCATCCCTGGGCTTCGACAATTCTCCCAGGTGCTATTTGTGTATTGATAACCCCCAATGATCTTGAGATGCATCTGTATATAGGAACACGTCCCAGTTGTCTTTTGGATGCGCCATAAGGCCCATGGTATACAGGATTCCTTTCATCTATTTCAAGCACGCATCGTGCTTGGAAATCCATCCATGATCCCGCAGCAACACGTCCAAGAGATTCATTTTCTTTCTGCTTCCTGCTGACTTTGTCGCATATTCTACAATGTCCTGTAGATATTTTACGTGTTTGGTGTATTTCGGGATGTTTTTTCTGTCGGAAGTCAACTGACCTTGAAATTTTATGCACATAAATATTGGAGGAGATTTCATTGGTTAGAATGATGCGTGCCGCTTTTTTTCTTACCTAAAGCTGAGTTTTGAGAGTGATTGGTAGACATTTTAACCTTTGAATAATACAAATTCCCTTTTCTACAAGAAAAACAGGTTCTGAGCAAGTGGCTCGGACGACGGTGATACCGTTGGTTGCGTAAAAATTCGGTCACAGATTGCTGCGCTGTGGCGTTGTCACATTAGTATGGCGGAGGAGTACGAGGTAAAGGATGCAAACGTTGCTGTGGACAATGGATATGGTTGTTCAGTTTGTGTTACTGGCACGCAAGGCATGTATAATAACAACAGCGTCAGCATAACGGTGCAACTTATGCGTGGGTTGATGGGGCGACTGGATCGATTAGGAGAATCCTAGAGCTAGATTCAAGGAAAGCTTACTGGAGGAGCCCGGGTGAATAAGATTGCGGGATGTGCACAGATGTCACCTGGAGACGATTTAATCTGTTTGCATCAGGTTTGGGACGTGGGCCGAGAATGCACATCAATGCATTATGTGAGACGCCTTCACCTGACGAGGGGGAACGAGCCGCGGCGCCTCAGTGGCATTCTGTACACCAGAAACCCGGTTATGGTTTGCCACATTCGAAATTGCAGCACCTTTACACTGCGGCCATGAACGCTACACACGCTTGCGTTCAAGTGTATCACCAACATGTGGACGATTCTTGGAGGCCAGTACAGCAAATGGAGCGGGTTATGAGATACCCTGAAGCAAGGCAGAAGAACATTGCAATTCGAATGTTCGATGAAGCCGAATTATACGAAGGAA
This sequence comes from Albugo laibachii, assembly GCA_902706625.1. Lineage (NCBI taxonomy): Eukaryota > Oomycota > Peronosporomycetes > Albuginales > Albuginaceae > Albugo > Albugo laibachii. Next base: position 92,039 of record CACSLJ010000030.1, on the reverse strand, counting down.
TTGGCTTTGGTTTTTTGGAGTGGGGACATTGTTTCGAAAGTCAAGTGAGCTTGGCACAGTCAGCGTGTGGATTTCTCTGAACCGAAGAGGTTAAAGTGGATCTTCTCGGACATTATCTACAAGGAATGGTGGAACGCTATTATCCTAAGCAAATCAAAACTAGGTGGAAGCAAATGCTGATCCTTCAATATGCGATGGAAAAAATGCTTGTAGCATTTAAAAACTCACATCACCACTGCTCAGTCGATGCTACTGTTTACAGAGCCTATGGACGCAAAGAATTATGGGCTGAGCATTTTCTATACTTGGTTGCCGTGACGGAAATGTGTCGGAAGGTGCTGCGGAATACATGGTCCTCAACAACATTGTGCAATACGCATTAGAAGTGATGAGAGTCGTACTCATGGAAAAGTTTGGTGCTCAAGCATGGGAATCCGGAACGAAAGAAATATTGCAGAAAGTGTCTCGAACGTCGTCCGAGAGTTGCGATTTCGAGAGACTCGAAGGTGTCATGAATGTGGTGAGATTGGCGATTTAATGGCGTTGTGTCACAATCGGAGCAATAACGTCGCATACGATCAATCGAATTTCACATTGGCAATCTCATACCATGGTATTGGCATAAACGATTACTGTATATTGGACAGCGGACCAATTCGTCACTTATGCAGCGATGAGTCGTGGCTAGAAGATACTGAAGTCGCCCATGGGGTTGGTATTCAACTAAACGGAGAGGAGATGAACATCAGCAAGGTGGGAGATGTCACTAGCGTGCGTCAGCTGCGGGGCAAACAAGATCTTCGAAACTCAAGAACTCTATTTACAGCCGGGCTTGCCCATAATTTGATTTCGTATGAAAAATTGGATGCCAGAGGGTACGGGCTTCGTTGCCGGAGTGCAGAGCGTGTACACAAAACGAGTGATGGAAAAAGTGTGAATCTCTATGTGGAGCTATTTAACAGTGTGCTGACGATCGAGGCTGCAGCGTAATGCAAAGTGCAACCACCTCGAGGTGTAATCTTAGTGGCCCTTGCGAGCAACTCCGAACCAAATGAAGATATTACTCACGAACCACAGCAAAGTACACTGTATGATCTTCATCTACGTTTAGGTCGCCTGAATTGTGATACCATGAAGTGATTGGATCGTGATCCAATTTTGGGTATACACTTCACTGACTGGCAACGTTTTACTTACTCGACGTTCATACAAGGCAAGCAGAGTAAGAACAGGTAACCTATCCATGATACAGATGCGAACTCGCCCATTGACAGAATCGATGGAGTTAGTTGTTCGAATCTCAAAGGTCCCATGGTTCCATGAGACAGGCTTGGTAATCGCGTAATGATCAATTTCGTGGATCACAAGAGTAATAACGTGAAGGTATTTCTCGTCAAACACAAGAGAATACGAAAAAATTGAGCTGTCTAGCAAAGGGCCCGGCGTGGCACGCCAGCAAAGTGAGGCAAGAAACCAAGCGAGCAATGGCAAGGCTGAGCGTATGCACCGTACCATTGTGAATATGGCAAGGTGTATAATTTTTGCCAGTGATTTACCGCTTCGGTTTTTTTGGGGAATGAGGTTCAATATGCTGCTTATGTATTGTATCGCTCGCCTACGAATGCCAATGCCGGCAAAGTATCTCCGATCCAGATATTTACAAACTTCGCACCAACTTGAGCAAAATTGTGGCTCTTGGTTCCCCATGCTCGGTTTATCGAAATCCGAAGAAGGAAAAATTCGCTAAACGTGCACAACGTGGATTTATCATTGGTATTGGTGATGGAACAAAAGGCTATCAGGTTTTTGTACCCTTGGATCATATAGTTGTCATCACGCAACATATTTGAAACATCGGAACTCTTGACAGTGAACAGAATCATTTTCTGGTGCGCCAACACCTCAGTGTCGACAAGGACGCGAGTGCGGCAAGCGCTATTCGTGACGAGACGAAATAACATATCTCGGGCATTACCAGCGCATCAATGAAATCGACATGGACAAGGGAGCGTCCATTTACAAGATCATGATAGAATGATTGAGCTGCAATAAAAGAATTAAGTCGCGTGACGGAATCTGTAACCGGAGTGGCTAACAATGTAAAAGATTCAGACCCGTAAAATTATCGTGACGCAATTAAGAGCGCGGACAATATCAACTGTGAAGCGGCGATGCAAGGAGTCACAAGCTTTGGAGAAAAACCAAGTGTGGAAGATCGTGGTATTAACATGTGATGCGCATTTTCTGCATACCGAATGGGTGTATAAGACAAAACGTGATGCAAATGGAAAATTGGAGTGATACAAGGCTCATTTGATCGAGTGTGGAAACGAACAGGTTTTTGCAGCTGTAATGGAGATGTTAAGCGTGGAATTGATGTCTTTTATGAAAAATTTGGCGCGTCCCGGCACAGCATGGGGACATACCCAACACATACGTCAAAGCTGAGAAGGAACCGGAACTCAACATCTATTCAAGAATTCCGCAAAGAATGGACGTAAATCACTGAAGTCGTACAACGTGGAAAGAAAGGATAAATTGTCGCTAGAATCAAATAAAAAGCACTGTATGAACTGAATCAAGCGGAAATACTTTTGTCTGAATTGCTGGACAAGAAATTGGCGTCACTGAAGTTCAACAGCGTCTTACAGAAATATGTTTACTGGAAGACAGCTGATAATCATTTGATTGCTGTGAGGGTTTACGTCCACGATCTTCTCTTAACGGCAAGTGAAGCATTGCCGAATGAAATGTGTTTCAGTGATTTGGAGACGCATTCGGTGAAACTTCTGGGTAATGCGCATCAATTCCTTGGTATGCTTTTTAACTACAATGATGAAGACGGTTACGACATTGACCAAGATGTGGCAATAGTGGACGTGTTCAAGTAATTGGGTTTGAAATACGCTGATAAAACGCGCACTCCTATCGATGATACTACAAATGGCATACTCGAAAATGATGTCGGGTTCCCCGTTTTTTTCCAAAGCGGTCGGGGTTTCTGTGCGCACTTTTCAGTCTCTAACGGGAAGCTTATTATGGATATCACGATGCACCCGACCTGAAAGTTCGTATGCTGTACATCGCGCGACGAGACGTATGCGTCGCCTCACTGAAAGTGATTGGAAACTTGCAAAGAGGATAGCCAGGTCCATTCAATGGTCGAAAGGTCTTAAGTTACGCATGAAAGGACATGGTGATTCGACTGAGCCAATAAAATTGGCTGGTTACAGTGATGAAGACTTGCCGCAGACAAGGCTGACCAAAAGTGTATTACAGGAGCATACATTGAGGTGGCGGGTATGCCTGTTGTATGGTTTACTCGAAAAAAAGATTCTCTACTATGGAAGCAGAGTTCTCTGCAGCATCGGTTGTGGTTGCAGAGATGATTGGCATTAAGAAATTGCTCGGAGAGATGGGAGTATACTTTATGATACTGATGCTTCTAAACACCGGAGTGCGAAAGACTTGTAAAGGCAGAAGGTGCAATTGACGACGGCTTGTCCGATAAGCGCATGATGTGAATATCCTTTGCACACTACACGGTGGAGTACGAAAGAAAATTACATTTCGCTGGATGTAGTTTTACTCTAAAGTTCTGCCATCTTTTCATAACCACCTCAAGTGTGTCTAGAAATTTCTTCTCGAATCGGCATATCCCAATACATCATCCAACAAGACCTGCACGCCTTTCCTCATTATGGGTTTCAGGACCTGTTCGGCCACTTGTTGTGCGTAAGCAACTGCATCGGACGATCCCATGATGACTCGATTTGCCGTGCATAATCAATTTGGCGTCCCCACAGCAAAATAGTCTTGGATAATCGGATGTAGGGGTAGTTGGCAGTAGAATCGAGAACAATCCAAAGAAGTGGCATCTTGATCCTTCCGCATTCGTCAGAAATGCTTCCAGTTGTGGCATTGGCCATGACATCGGAGCGGTTGCTGCATTTATCGCTCGTATATCCACCGTCATACGATAAGATTTGACGTCCTACTTTGCCACAATACGCAGGGCACTTCCCTATTGAGAATCCGGATTACGATATATCAAATCGTGCTCCATTAGATCCGCCAGATGTTCATCTATATAGTCTTGATGTAGCGGTGGATAAAGTCTTCACTTCACCATCAACGGGGTGGATCCTTCATAGTAAATTTATAATTGCTAATTCTATTGCAGATTCTGCCGCAGCTACTGTTAATATTATTAATGCAAGGCCCACGGATATCATCCGACAATCTGATCCTGAATCCAGCAGCGTATTAACATTTTCGATTGCATCCACCGTCGTCATGACTTCTCCACTGCTACCACGCGCAACTGCGTTTTTTACTTTCCCTCCTGCGTATGAACTTCTTTGTTTCAGCAATGTTTCAGCTTCTCCCGGCGCATATGGGGAACAGTTACGAACGGATTTAACCGTTGTTACCTGCTTAAATCAACAATCGAAGACTTATCGTCTTATTCTGTGATTGTTTCATTGTACCAACATGTTCGCCTTCACATCTTTCGGCTCACCTCTTTGTGACATGCTGTTTGGCGTTGGTGCTGTTATCAATCCATGAAGCTTTTTAACAATTCTTGGCACCTTTTCCAAAGACTGTGGGATTCTTCTTCTTTGCCTTGTGAACGTCCATTCCCAACTTCTTCTTGACTTTTGCCTAAACGTTGGCGCTTGCAACGCATCCACCATTCACTGGAGAATTCTTTTTGGATCCGCATGTTCCATGTACTCTTGCAGGCCGTATTGATCTAAAACGCGATTATATGGTTTCACAGTCGAGACAATTTCGAGTATGCATTGATCAGGGTGAAATCCAGCTTCAGTTTGCGCATTTTCCATCAACCTTTGTCAAACCACGCTATCCGGATCTCCTGCTTCTCGAGAGTAGTTAATCCAGTTTTTGTCCGTTACTTCCGTTGCATATTTCTCCATATCAAACTTCAGGATTTGTCCTTATATGCATACCTCGACGCAAGCTGATATCGGCATGACGAACGGTTTATCCTGGCATGTTCGTAAGTCAGTAACGTGTTGGAATAATCTTGGTATAGCTTCACAAGCTCCTCTTGTCTTTTCACGTCTCTCCGATGTACATCGGGTTTCTGGGAGCTGTGGCGCGTTGGCTATCTGATCCTCTCCTGAAACAGCCACCATTTCGTAATTCCCCGTCATTCGTCGAATTCGTTCTTCCGTTAGCTCTCCGATGAAGAGTCCGGATGGATCCAGTTTTCGAAACATTCTCTTCTGCCTCCGCGCATCATAATCGGGTGCTATTGCATCTAGCTCCACGTACATATCTTCTTTGGTGCCCATGTCTTCACTTGAGACACCATTTTCAACTTCAGGTGTAGAGGCTATTCTCAAACCTCTAACAAATCGCACTAAAGTATTTAACTTAAGTCAACTTTGATATCCTCTATGCTTTTTACAAGCAGATCACGTGACTGCTTCTCGGGAGCTGCTCTGACCTCGTATACGAAGACAAGGTCAAGTGCGGGTATTAAGATCTTTTACCGATTCGGTACGTTAAATACGCTCACTGGTGTTTGTAAAAGATACGTAACACACATCAACAAGAAACCTTGTACGATATGTAATCTTCATCGTTACTGAATCCGCTCTTTTGGTTCACCACTTTCATCTACACGAGACAGGTTCTTGAATTCTAATTTTTGATTGTGATTTCAGATTGTTTGCTATGGATCGGAATAAATCATAAAATATGGGCCCCAGCTTCGCATGTCCTTGGTTTCACAGGCTTGATTTTATTCTGTTTCAATCGCTACCCCTCGCTGCCAGGACTACAGACAGCATCACTACACTGATTAGAGACTTGTGATCATCTGTTGCAATCCCACACCTTTTCCAAATTGTCGAATTTCGATATCGGTTGATGAATTAGCAAGCCTCAAATTATTGATCGTACGCCCAGAGAAAAATTCAAAGGGCGAGACGCAGTCGCTGGAACAAATTTTCTATCAGCGACTACGTCAGAGTCAATTCTGGCCCTGCTAAAGCCTACAATGTAAAACATGAGTCTCTGTGTCCATCCAGTTGGCATATTCTGCTCATTAGTCCTAAACACGAATGAGGCTTCGGTACTGCATGGAGCGACCATTGAATTTCACACATTCTGCGCGCGACCGACCTGATTAAATCTAGCCAAAATCATAAAATAGAGAGCAGCTGAGAGCTCAGGTGTCTCAATTTGTTACGAGCCGGAAGGTGGCAGGGTGTTTAATACGCTATTGGTTTAAATAGACCGATGTTGATCAGAAGATTCTGCTGAAACGTTTTCGTTAAAAGCAATACTGGATTCAGTACAAGCGCATTGACTAGGCTTTTTCTTATTAGACACTTTGTGTGGCCTCCATACATTTCAGCGTTGAAGCATCATTTCAATTTGCTCGTTGATGTAATGGCTCTTAACGCCAATTTTATGCTGCGAGCTGATAGCATTGATCTTGGAATCCAACGTGATCTCACTGGAAGCAAATTGAAAACATTCACATCTCACCCGAGACTTCACAGTCTTGTGATGAGACGACAGTATGAAATCGTAACCAACGCGATCAAATCAGAAGTCAATTCGGATCTTTTCTTCTGTCCAGGATCATTGTCTTGATATGTCACAATAGCAGAAGACATAATGTCATTCGTATGAATTGGATGATATTGTTATTATTGTGGCTGCATTATTTCTGTGTCAATTCCGAAGTCAGCAGGCCAATGTCGAGAAGCAGACGAGTTCAATGTAAGGACCAAAGTGTGTGGCTGTGAAGTAAATATAGCGAAGAGTATGAGCTTGTGGTCAGTCAGAAGGTATAAAGCGATTATCATTGTATGAAGATTATTACCCTAAAATTCATGTCAAAGGCGGCCCCAATGTACATACGGTACTGTTAGAGCCTTTCAAATATGATTGCACTGACGCTTTAGACATGAATTTTCAGGGCATCTAGCAGAACCTTGATCGGCCGGGTTGATCTTTGGTTTTCGATTTTGCTGTTTTTTAGCTTCCTGCACTTTTCGATATTTCATCATGATCTTTCCATCTCTTATGGTTGTTGGGATGTCTTGAAGTTTGTAATCGCCGTTTCTGGATTCATAGTTGTAGTAAATAATCGTCTCGGTGTCCTCCGCAAAATTGTTTTCAAATATTGCAAACCCATAAACATTTTCAGCAAACTTCTCTTCTACTTTTGCATTTGGGACCTACTCGCGCTTCGTCACTTTTTCCCCACCACCACCGATACCAAAGTAGTCGACTTTTTCATTGTCTTGAAGGTATTCCATACCAGACGCGTGTCCACTGATATACACGTCATGGCGTTCTAGACGATGAAGTAAATTTTTCACTTTTGTTTGGACCACTTGATCTTCGTCAGACCTGACTCTTCTAAAATTGGAATATAGAGGTCGATGTCCTACCAGAAACTTCAACGAATCTTCCAGACTGTACACGGATTGCTCCTTCGCCATGAATGATTTCTCAATGTACTGATTCGTCCGACTTTCTCCGATATCAACTTCATTGTTAAAGAAAATCATCTGGAAGCCATCTTTTTCAGTCTGTACCATCAACGAATAGGCATAATGAGGCGAAACCCAATACTTTTTGTGGATACCCTTCTTGATATACTCTCTGGTGGCTACGTATCCATCATTCAGCATTTCTTGCCTTTCATCAACTGCAAAAAAGGGAATATCCAATTTTTCGACTTTAAAACGTTCCGCCCAGACTGCATCCCACTGACGGTCCTTTATGCCATTGACTTTGCCATAAAAGTTGTTACCAAGAAAGAGAGCAAATTAAATACCATGCTCTATGCTTTTAGCGACAACATCATCTTCAATTTGTTTGTGTATTGGATCGAAGCAGTCGAGAGGAATGTTGCTCGGATTTTTTCTCGTACTACGGAATGTGGGATACCCGCGCTACCAATTGCGATAAATTTGATAGTATCTCCTTCACATTTGTACAATAACTTGGGATATGTGGGAGGGAACTTTAGGTACGTTCCGAGTTCTAGCGTCGATAAAGAGCATTGCTCCTTCGCGTACTTAGTTGTATCTGGAAGCTCAACCATATGTTGATGAAACAATATCAGAGGGATGCCAGGTTTATAGATCATTGCTATATAAAGCAAATGTGCAAATGAGTAAATTTGCAAGTGAAAGTTGCAGTGCATCTGATGGGCGCAGTGTTTACAGGATATAGAAAGGTACAATGCAACGATTCTTTCCCGTCGTGCTTTATCAATGTAAAACGATGACAAGGCAGTGCAAGCTACAATACAACGTTTCTCTCACGCAATGCCTGAACGATGGAATGATTACGACGCATTGTGAGGTGCAATGCAACGTTTTTCTCACTGGATGATTGGGAAAGGTGGATTTATATGCAGAATTCCACGCAGTTAAAGTGTTGTCGTCAACGTGAATTTTGCCGTATTGGCTGAAGCGTATGGCGCTGTTTAGATTTAAAACTCGGTAGGGGGCGCGTATGTGCATGCCTATCGTATTCTCGATAGTGAGATGTCAAGAATCTAGCGTGTTAAATAAAATAATAAGCGGCACTTGTACAGTAGAGCAGCAAGTGTGGCTTTCTCATTAATGTCACGCGCACCAATAGTACAATAAGCTTTTAAATTGAAGAACTGGAATGCGGTGTCGGTGTCCTCTTCCTCCTCTAGACTTTGCGGCAAATTAGCGTACCTTGAAGGAGGTTCTTACCCACTAGCTTCTGAGTTGCGAAATATAGCCGATTCACGTCCATGATATCGCCCTTGATTTGTGAGTATACGAGTGCTCGATGTGGTGACTCTACTTGAGGCAATTACAATGAACGCAACCAATCGAACTCAGATCGAAAGTAGTATCCAGACCTATGGACAATGGCAGACCTCGCGCTTGGTCGGGGCCGTCGTAGCAAAAGGTCAAGTAGCAACAATGCCACTTGATACAAAACACACGATAGTCAGACTATGTCAACAGATTGAGGACCAAGTGACACAGCGTGGCGAGCAGACACTTGATAGTGAATCCTTACTCATCGTCGCTAATAGATTCGCTTTCAAGGGGGATTCCTGGCTAAAATTACACAAATATCATAACCCGCGTGACGCCCACTTCCGATCTCGGGGAATTCGTAGAAGAGCCTTAGCAGGGAGAGAATCATCAAGTCCATTATTTCGTGTTCAGTTAAAAAGAGCGAGTGCAATCAAAGTGGAAATGAGAGCATGTGTTGCTTGAAGACCTCTGGCGCCCGATGTGCTCTCCTGTGAAGGCGTTGTAGTCGAGTTCTGGACCGGGGATCGATCGCATTGAGCCCCATTCCAGCCACGACTACACATACATGTACCTCCTTGTTGGTCTGTTCCATAGAAGCCTTCAGGTGTATTCCCATTTTGACTTCTCATCATCGCCGAGCCTGCATTTGTATTGGACTGTGGATCGATTCCTTTCGAATTTGTAGTCGATTTCTCCGACGTGTTCGATTTCTGCAGTGTCGAGGAGACCGGCATGCTTCCACTTACCACAGAGAGCCTTCTTGGCATTCGTGTAGCTGACAGATTACAGCTTCCCTTGCCATTACAAGCTTTTGGAGAGGAAGGATCACAAAAAGCGCATTGATTACCCGTTGTTCCTTCTTCGCATTCGCATTCTTGCTTGGATAGGTTACATGTACCTGCAGCACATTGGCCTTCATTTGTGCATCGATTCGAGTCGATTCGCTGACAAAATTTCCCAGCGTACCCGACATTACACAAGCAGGTGAAATTCAAGGATCCTTGATTCTTGGGCCCGCAGGTTCCTTGTCCAGAGCACAAGATGTCCGATGCATTCGGATTCACACACATTTTCGATATGATGGTTGGGTAATCCAATAGTTTGGCCAATTTATCCGAGGTTGATTTCTTCTCAAACAGGAGGCGTTTTTCACGAACGAGGGAATCAACACACCCAAAAATGACGCTAATCGTGTCACCTGAGTCATCTGGAAGCTCTAGACAATTGACAGTTCCCCTTTTTTTTGCATCCCCATCTTCTGCACACTTTGCATCCGGGAGGATGTAGGCACAAACAGCACTGATTGATTTATAGGTTGTGGGCCACGTGGCAAAGCTGGGGCAAAGACCTGGCGTTGTTCCAGTGCAAGTGTCGCCCGTATTGACATTGGGCAAGCACTGCTTGACATCTCGGACACGTTCTCGAGTGGTCTGGACACTCACGCATGCATACCCTGGGGCTTTTTTTTTGCAGGTGGAGTCGTCTTTACATTGGCCCGGCATATTGGCTCGAGATTGGGCCTTTGGAGAGGCCCAGAAGAGTATGAAGGGGAGAAACACTGCAGAATGCATACGAATGGGAGAGTGTTATAGTAGAAATGAAATGAGATGTGAGGAGGCTGAAGGCCCGGTTACCCGGCAAGGACACGTAAGTCGGGTGTCATCAGATGCTAAGAAAGGAGACTTTGACGTGGTTTTAGAAGGGGTACTATTGCCAGCGCATATAGTATCAATTTGTTAACATGTTCAATCAGGTTGCAAAGGGAACGATGTGTAGAAACGATGCAAATTCTCACGTCCGTAGAGGAGCTTTACGCCAGGCATTCTTTCTGATACCTGATCTGAGTCTGATACCAGACCAGATCTGTATCTGAGTCATATCAATCTGAGACTGACTCATGGCCTGCTATATCTGAGTCTGATACTGACTCGCATATAAAGTATCTGATTTTGGCACATGAGCGGACTCATGTGAGGAGCCTGACACTGATTCTGATTGATTTGAGTCGGATAAGCAGCTGAGTCTGATCTTAATCTGATACCTCTGAGTCTGAGTCTGATCAGATCCATCGGAGTCGTCGTGGATCTGAATCTGATCCGTGTCTGAGTTGAAATGGAGGTTACGGAGGTGCCATTCTGCGATGTGTGTCGTCAATCTGTCTATTCGCAATCGTTTAAAAAGCACATGTACACAAAAAAGCATCAATTAGCCGCAGATCGTTGGTTTCAATCTGTTGCATGTCTCTTTGAGCGACAATGCGATACACTTGAAAAGTCGCCTTTCAAATATTTTTGTTCGTTTTGCCATATACATTTGCACACTCCCGTAGAATTCCTCGAGCATTTTCAATGTGAACGCCACCGCACGCAAATGCATTCCTTTTGCATGCGAAATCGATGCGATTCGCTTCGATTGTATCGTCAGAAATTAACGCTCTCAGCCGCCAGAGCGCGTCACGTAAGCGCGTCACCTCTCACCAAATGCGTCATTTGACCTCTTTCTAGCTGAGTATAGCTCTAAAGACCACAACTAGCGAGAAACAAGCTCATTCTGAAGCAATTCCTTCGGTTCAAATCGAATCAAAACCAAGTCGAAAATGTGTTCCAATTGTGACGCATGAGCGAATAAATGGGAGTCAGCGGGTAACCGAAAGCGCTAATGGTAACGGAATGGTGAAGATCTCACGATCTGCATGGAATTCCAGTATTGGGAATGTGTTCACATCAGTAACACCTCCGTGGATGGGGACGGAGCAAATGGAAAATTCCAACAGTTCTGAGAAGAAAATTCGAGAAAAGCGAAAGGGTGCACAGCTTTGGAGTCGTCCGGAAAGAAATGATATATTCGCACATCTAGCTGAGGAAAAGTATACGCCTGACTGGCTTCCTAATTTCGGTGGAGTTTGGCAATCGGGTCCTCGTTCCCAAACCAAGCAAAATTTCATCCAAAAGATGAAAGCAGAATGCATGCGAGCAGATAAAATGGAGGTCAAGCCTTCACACATCCCAGCTATAGAGCAAGCCACCAAGCCTATCCCTACAAAAAAGCAGCTTCTGGTACGTATCTCTACCCTCAAGATCTCTGTAATAATAATTCCATACAGGATCAGGAAAAAGAGCGTCTTTTGCTCCAAAAGGAGAGACTTCTAGCGAAACTGACAAAGAGACAAAAATGACCATCATTCTATTCAAGAATGAGCATCACACTTTATGTGTGGTATCACTTAGATCCGGCTTTGGCTTTGGCTTTGGCTTTGGCAGCATCTTTCTCTTCCATGATCTTTTGGAACTTGTGTGTGCGAGAAGAGAAAGCCTGCGTGCATTTCTCCGAAAAGGATTTCCGCATATCGTATGCATCTTCACCATCGGCGTAGTATCCATTTTCAATATCGTATACTCTACAGGAAGTCGTCAGTTTTTGGAGTCTCTATGTCGATTCCTCGTACTGGTATTGTAGAGTGTGGCGGTACAAGTGGATAGCGGCTTCGTTGCTCTCTCGCACGTGCAGTGACACATACTCTGCCGAGAAGTTTTCCACCATTGCGCGCTCTATTAAAAGTACGTTGGGAGATAATTAACATAAGCGAGTAAGAATGGTAGTACGCGCAGCTTTCATCAGATTTGTTGCGATTCCGCATTTGCGATACGTTCGTAGTACAGCGAGGGATGTGATATGACCGTGTGGGACGGATGCTTCTTCCTCCATTTTGGCTAAGACGTATCCGACGATTTTCCCATTGCTACTTTCTGCGACGTACAGTAGTTGTGGCCATGACATTATGTGGTAGAGGTAATATTTCATTTGGTAATTTTCAGGGAGACACCACAGATTAGTGTGCTGCATTTGTATCAAATCGCTCACCTATTGATTTCATAACGTTGAAACAGGGAGAATGAGGTTGCAGTATTCATTCAGAGTGAGCCAGTTACCGTCGCATTTCGAATGCAAACCATTGAATTCTGTGGATGGAATTGTAATTAATTTGATAAGATTGAGCAATATTGAAATCAATAAACTGTCCGAACAATCGTGCTACAATATTCTCAGATCTGATGCTGTACATTTCACTACGTTACACCTCCTGTTAGTATCAAGACAACAACGCGACTTAACGCTACAATTTCGCCAAAGACATCCGAAATCTAGCAGTTATCTGACCTCCATCGGCAATAATAACAACTCCTGTCACCCATTCGGATGCTCTGGATGCCAGAAATATAGCCACTCCAGCCATATCTTTAGCGTCACCGCATCGTTCCAACGGAAGCGCTTTCCCCATTGTATTGAATGTGGAGCCTGCAGCACTGCGTATTTGCTCGGTCATATCAGTAGGACACACACCGGGTGCAATCCCATTCACATTAATGTGCCCTCCATTCGGTCTTCTCGCAAGCTTTGCCGCCAACACACTTGTTAGATGATGTATCGCTGCTTTGGATGCATCGTATGACATCACATCCATTTTGCTCGCCGTATAGCCCGTCACCGATCCAATGTTGATGACACGCGCGCTTCCATTCGAATTAGCGGCTTGATCGAGTTGCGGTAGTAAATCCCGAACGAGAAAGTAGGTGGCCATCACATTCAATGAGAAGGTTTCCTGCCAAACTACCGAAACGCGGTCAGGTGTATACCGTATACGTATAGAAACGCAGGCTACTTTTCTCGTCGTGCTTGTCGAATGCGGTGGGAGTCGCAACGCCCGCGTTGTTGACAAGAACGTCTAATGCTGACTCGAGAGAAGTGAATTGTTGCGCGAGTTGATTACATCCTTTCTCTGTACTGACATCTCCTTGAAGCTACGCACTCTAATCAGACTTGGAAGATATGAGAGTATACACCTACCGCTATACACGTTCCCAAACCTTGAGTGTTAAGTTCGGCAGCAACCTTCTCGCAAACAGCGCGATTGCGTGAAGCAATATACACTTTGGCGCCGTTTCTCACAAACCCTTCCGCAATCATTCTCCCTATCCCCCTCCCGCCGCCTGTTATCAGCACAATTTTATTCTTTACGCTGAAGAGACTAGACACTTCCATTTCTGAAATGAACCAAGTTCAACATGAAAGGGTTTTAAGTTTCTGTAAATCGAACGTTACGAGACCGGTTATGTCAGGTGCTACTTGCTTCTAGAATGATTGTCTTGTGAAATCTAGATCGATTGCGAGTAGGAATACTGTCAAAAGTTATCGTACTTGTTCAAGTGCAAGCCCGCACTCTGTCAAACTTGATACATAGTGCAAATGATGAGAAGGTTATCGCGCTTGTTAATTACTTTATCGAATGGTACAGCTCCCCGTGGGTGGCTAATTCCTCTCTTAATTCAGCCAATCGATCACTTTCCATTCCATTCTGCACGTACTCGTGCACGATTCGACGATCGAGCGTTTGCATCTGCGCACCAAGATCTTGAAGATAAAATCCAATACTTTCAGAAACTTTATATTCCGCGATTGTATCAATAGCTCCTGAATACTGAGGTAGCCAGTCTTGAGGTAGCAATAAAGGATCCAAGGACCACGTAATGTTAAATTCCTGCATATTCCTGCTTTGCATATGCTTCATATCGATCCCGCTGATAAACGTTCTCCGCCATCCGAATGATTGCGCGCTTTTGTGTTCCCGCACACACGGAAGTAGAGAATGTTGGTCTTCAACGAGAGGTATTGAAGCGGTTCGACGTTTTGCAATACGAGCCGAGACCGTTTCGGGTTGACGTATTGGAGCTTGAACCGCGAGCTCGCAGAATTTGTAAGGTGATGGTATGTACGGATTTCCCACATTAAATTGGCTTGCCATCAAGCTCGTGGCCACCAGCTGAGAGAGACCACATCGATCTGACCGATTGAGATTCCATGCAGAAAACCGTGTGAATGGTAACGTATCTGGGCTCATGGCTATCGGAACGACCAAATGTGCATGCTCCCATAACGCGAGCAAGCTTGACACAACGTTGAGACAAGTTCGAGCCCTTTGTTTGGTACGGTCATGGAGCAATCCTTTTGAGGATGTAGTTGATGCATACGGATAATCATTGCCAAAGACTGAGAGTGCGACATGCGCACACTCTTCACTCAGATAAGTCAACATGTCCGATGCGAATGCGCCCCAGGCCGAATCCATATCTACCAGACATTGTATACTTTGCAATCGATCCGCTCTCTCCAGTTCTCTCCGCAATCTATCTTGAGCGGCTTCAAAGGTATCGACAGAGACCACTCCCCCGTTTGTGTGAGCTCCAATGTAGTAATTATGGAGGTCTAAGAATGAGTGAAAGCTTTGCATTTGGAAGAGATTGCGTTCGGTAAAGTGATTCCAGTCCCACAATCCTTTCCAGTGAGAGTCTGATGCTTGTTCCTGAGTGTACATTTGCACGCGTCCATCCCTATGGAAGAAATCACATCACCAGCGATGAAGCATTACGATGGAAAATGATCCGACCAATTTTCTTGATCATTGGGGCTCTTGTTGGGGGCTTTGCGGTATCTCTGGATACGATCTTGGAGAGAGGGATAGTGAGTAGGTGAGATTGTGATGGCGTGTATAGATGTATACTTTTAGCTTCGAACGCGAGGACCGAATCACCACGACTTTCCTACTCAGAAGCCCTGTTATTTACTGTCTGATTCCAAGTACGAATTGTGTTGTGTATACTTGTTTCTTGTGGTTTGTGGATTGTAAGATGGCTATATTCGTGCCAATTGTATTGGACGCACTGCCAAATTGCAACCGTATACATTCAACATCGACGTCCATCAAGACTGATAATTCTGATTCGGAGTGTGTACCTTATATGTTTTGCGCAATACAGTGCTACTCTCTTACTTGTTTCAGCACAAGTACTCGACCCGCAGTCAATCCATTCGTAAAGTACGTGTATTTTATTGAATTATTCACGTTAATTGCCTTGATTTATTACAAATTACTTTCTTCTTTAACAGACTGCGTTACGGCAAGATACTTTACATAATCCTCCACATAAGTTCGCATAAATTGGTGCAGACGTTTCTGCTCAAGCTGTAAGATCTCTTGCGGGTGTATAGGCTTATTATTCGCATCAAACCGAAGCATAGAATTGGATAAAATTCGATCAGTGTGCAGTCCCACTTGATACGCGTCAGACTGTCTTTTCTTTCGAGCACAACTGTCGTCTTCTTCCGCTTCACTATCGCACGATTGAGATGTCTTGGCAGCTTCCATGTCGCAGTAATTAGACCCTGAGCACTGCGTATGATTGTCTTCATACACCGCCAATGCATCTTGCCCACCAACCAGCTTCTCAATTGAGCTGCAAAGTTTCCATCGGAAAACGGGTTTTCTCGAGTGGGGAAGATGCACCTTTTCAATCAACCCGACACTCGCAAGTACGTTTGCGATATCGTAAAGTCTTCGAATCTTTGCTGCAACACGTGTAAAGTACGGTTCAACGACATGATAAGCTTACTTTTGTATAGTCGATCGTTGTTATTTGCAGACTCGCTGGGGTTAAGTAAATATCTGGCTGCGTCGTCCAATGAAAGGATGCGATCTTCCTATACACGCACTTAGACATGTATACGGAACTGTGAAAACGTACTTTTTGAAGAAAAAGGTCCACGAACATCTGACTCAAGTGTGCGAGCGATCTCCCTCGCTTTCGTTCCGCTACGCACACACAATTCAACTTGATTCGACTAAGTTCGTTTTGCGTACATCGTAACGCTGGAAGCTCATGCAAACTTTCGCCGTTCTGAGGATACTTTATATGGCGTTCCTAGCGTCCAGATTCAGTAAAAAAGCCCGAATTCAGATGAAGGTACCTTCATGGCTGCGATAGTTGACGGGAGCGTGGAGAGTCCGTGCCAATTGTACAAATTTTTGCTCTTCCGGCTGACCAGATGAATGCTTTCCAAAATATTTATAATGTCGTAAATGCGTCTTCTTTCAACACGCAATTCGGCAGCCACCGCATCTAAACACAATTCTTTGACATTGTTTTCCTGAAAGAGCTTTAAAAAGCTGAAAGAAAGGTTAGATGACAGTTATTAACGCATCTATTAACACTTACTTTTCACATAACAATCCCAAGGATTTATCTTTGCGATTGTATTCACGAAAGGGAGATTGAAACACGCACTCTGCTTCAAAGTACGGTGGAAATTCAACCTTATCCGATGTGAGTTCGGACTTTTTCGGGTTAAGTGGCTTCTTATCGGACGCGTTGGCACTTAATGGAACGAGATGTGCCACATTGCGACACCGTTTCCGCTAGTGGATACACATTTGGTTGTTGAATACATTGGTTGTGTGTCATACCTTTGTGGAAGACACGAGCATTTCCATCATTGCGGTTGCGGCTTCCGATCGGTTCGGACTTGGTCGTACAACGACGCAGTCGTGTGTCAAAGACGCAACAAAGTGTGAATTGTGGGTAGGTGCGTTTGAATCGCTTCCATTTTCACAAGTAATTGACTCTTTATTCATCCCGATAAAATTAAAGAGGTCAAGATGTTGATGCAATGACAATACAAAAGTGATCGATGACACGAATGATAATGCGCGATGTGGAAGCGCAACTAAAAATCATTTTTTCCGCGGGAAGCGGTTCACACAATGGGCGGGAACTCTGCGAATTCCGCCAATCCCAGCACTTTCACTCGTGCAACATTCTAACCACCTTTCGAAAACATCGCATTCAATGCCGCAGGTTGTCCGAGCCCACCTGGCGGGAAGTATAACGTTTCAGAGTGTAAAATGCGTTCTTCCTTCAAGATATCGCCTTTATGAAGCTTCTTCTTGATAGATTCCACATGCACACATCCATATAGATCACTGACTACATCCTCAAACGTGGTGGCAAACGATCCCTCACGCATGGAATGCTCTTCCTGCATCATAAGCGGATGGCGAGGCAGAAGTACTGGGTCACATTTTCTTTGTAAATACTTCACATTCACTTGCTTTCCCACTTTTCTTGGCTCTAACACTGTAAATTCGTTTTCCTCCAACAGTTTCTTCTCAACTTGAACTTGAAACGGCATACACTCAGGCCAATCGACCGCTTTTGTTGCAGCCAGCTCCTTTTCATGTTGTTGGAGTGTGACACGCTGAACAGGCGCATCCTCAAGCTTTTTGAGTGCATTCCAAAGCGCTTTTGTGCAGTGAAGTGTGCCTTCTTCTTCTTTCTGTGGAGCGGAGGATTGCGCTTCTAACGCAGTGACCCGATCTCTATTAAGGAAATCTGCATGGAGCCGTTTGCCGTGTGGAAATTTTTCTCTCTGGACTCTTTTTATTGTAGAGAGCGGATGCGCGTGGGGCAAAGGCGGAGGAGCTTCCGGTTTTTCACTCATTTCCATTGAGGCAAGAACCTTACATCAACTCAATAGAAGACGGTATTATGAATGAGTTGCTGCGCGTTGTGGCCAGCTGCGTATGGACGCAGTATTTCCCTGAAGATCAGCATATTGGAGTGGACGAAGCGTCTACACATGAAGAAGACGCTACGCGTGAGCTCATTCCCGAGGAAGAAGGAAGATATCAGGCAGTAATAATGTTCCACGCCTGTTTTACGGATGCGGAGCAATGGGGACCTCTAATTGAGATGCATGATCTAACGGAGGAATCAATTCAATTAAGTCATCGTCAACTTATAAATCGCTGTGCATTATGCGATTTCGCAGGTGTTCTACAACAACATCCGGAACAAGTAATTGCATGCTTGGGACTCGCGTTATGCTTATTGAGAGATAAGAAAGAAGCCACTAGCACACGTATTCTGATCCGGTTATGCGATGTGGCGCCCGTCCTCTCAATTTCACACATCAAATCGCACGTAATCAATCAATTTGTGAGTGTTCGAGGAACAGTCGTGCGCGTGAGTCCCATCAAGCCTCTTGTGACACAATGCAATTTCATTTGTGGAAAATGCGGACGAATCAATTTGCGTGTTTTCCCAGATGGGAAATATAATCCACCAATCCGATGCATTCACGGATGTCGCAGCAAAGTGCTTCCGGATCGATCGACAGTCAAAGCGATTGATTTCCAGACGATCAAGTAAGTATGCGTGTAGATTGGCTCACTGCTTGATTGGTTGACGTAGACTTCAGGAGATCGACCATGAGGAGCATCCTGGCCGCGTTCCCCGCATGATAGAGGTCGAACTGCATGAAGATCTGGTGGATTCTTGTATTCCCGGCAATGTGGTAGGTGTTAGACTATGAAGAATGAAGTATACTGATGTGGTACGGTGTAGGTGACCATTGGCGGCTTTGTGAAGAGCGTCAACGCGCAAGTTCATAGCGGGAAATTTGGGAAACAATCGCAGAATAATTCTCTTCACATTTTGTATCTTTTCGCAAATAATGTGGCACACAGTAATGTAAGTGTTTTTCCTATGGTAACGTTTTACTCAAACATAAAAATAGGAGAAATGCGAGAAAGATGCGGATTTCAACAACGAGGATTTACAAGAGATCTCACGCGTCTATAATGTAGGAAATGTATTTGAACGACTGGTCGCATCCATGTGTCCTCAAATTTACCGCAACGAACTCGTGAAAGCAGGACTTTTACTAGCTTTATGTGGTGGAACACAAAATACACACAACTCTTTTAATGTGCGCGCCAATTCGCACGTTTTACTGGTTGGAGATCCTGGATTAGGAAAGAGCCAGCTACTTCGTGCGAGTGCGAATATCGCCCCTCGCTCCGTCTATGTGGGAGGGAACACCGCAACCGCCACAGGTTTAACCGTAAGTATGAGTAAAGATTCCTCAGGAGGGTACGCACTCGAAGCCGGTGCATTGGTATTGGCCGATGAGGGAGTTTGTTGTATCGACGAATTTGATAAAATGGGTACCGATACACAAGCTTTATTAGAGGCAATGGAGCAACAGAGTATCAGTATCGCTAAAGCCGGAATCGCATGCAATTTGAATGCACGAGCCAGTGTAGTTGCCGCAGCCAATCCTATTGGCGGGCATTATGATTCGTCAAAATTGGTTCATGAGAATCTCAATATGAAAGCGGCTTTGCTGTCTCGTTTTGACTTGGTTTTTATCCTTTTGGATCGACCAGATGAAGAACGAGATCGGCTGTTATCGAGCCATATAATGAATACGCATGCGAGTGTTCCTCGAGGGCGGAAACAGCTTGAAAATACGATGGAAATTGATGGAAGTGCGACGCTTTTGGAGCGGTTGATTTTACATGGTCAAGTATTGCGAAATTACATTCCTGTGCGTACGATTCGGAAATTAATTACATATTCGAAACGGTATCTTCGACCGCAACTTACACGAGAGGCTGCGATTGAGTTGCAAGCGTACTATCTTGAATTGCGGGGAAATAGTGAGTTTTCGTTAAATGGAGTGTCGATCACGGTTCGGCAGTTGGAGTCGTTGGTCCGGCTCGCGCAAGCACGTGCGAGGATCGAATTGAGTAATGAGGTTACGGTGCAACACGCGCGCGATGTGATTGAAATTATGGCGTGTTGTTTGAGGGATACGGACGTAAGTGAAGGAAGCGTACCTAGTGCGGTGGGTTTGAGTCTGCCAAAGAAAATCAAGTTTTATGCGGCGCGATTAGAGCAAGTGGCAAAACGAGAGGGGAAAAACGTATTCTCATTGGATGAATTGATGGAGATTGCAAAGTCTGCACGACTTGAAATCGGAAACTTTCACGATTTTCTAGACGTACTTAATGAGCACTGTATCGTTTTAAAAAAGGGGCCAAAACGATATCAGTTACAAGCGTCCTCTATCCGTTAATTATTACTTGATGCCCAATTCTTCCCTTCGCTTTCGCACATCATTTTCGTAAACTTCCTGCGGACGCTCGGAAGAGAAGAAGTCGTGTCCTGCTTTCTTTTCTACAGAGCGCTGGTGGGTGAGATGATTGTGTGCGTGTGCATTCACGTACTCTTTTTGTACACTGGTAGACAGCATAGTCCAATGCCGACCGCAACGCCGAAGAAAACTTTTCCGCCTTCACTAAACGGTAATTTATGTAGCAGGTTGGCAAGCGTCATGATTGGTAGATGGATCGAGTGGCTAAGGATGATTTTTACAATTCGTATAATTGACTCGCAAATCAAATAATTGGGTTGATAGGGTCCGACTTGAGTCTCACAACTCAAATTGAAACCTTTGTCACACTGCGGATGATGAATAATTTGTTATGTCCAATTACTGCATGAACATTGTATAACAATGTGATGCTTATACAAAACTTCTGACGCACCCGTCTTCTAACAATAATAGTAAAAACGCATCTTACTGCTTCCACAATTGTCAAGGAAAACGCGTTTATCTAGTTTCACTATCGTAAATGAAAACGCAATATTCTACTTCTACAATCGGAAACGAAAACGCATTTATCTAGTTCGCAATCAGAAGGGAAAAAACATGTACTAAATTCGCGAGAATTCTATACCCATCCGGGTCAGGGGACATTCCGTAAAAAGGCAAAGAGAGCAGCAGTTCATTATCCAGAAAAGTTAGTGAGAACTCGCAGCTGCAATCTCCGCCTCTAGCCTCAGTAAGATCATCGACCGTGTCAAACAAACCTCACACAAGCCAACCCTTCCTACCACTGCGATCCAATAGCAATCCGCCACATATCGTACCTATCACAACTCTACCATGTGAGATAAATCAACTTTCAATTAGATTATATGCACTAAAGTACACATGCATCCCACATGACTTAAACATACAACCACTATATACTATACACTATCCTTCCATAAGCACTTGCTTCTCCGCTCGAATGTGCATCGTACACATTCCCTCATTACGAGCCAATTTCTTACACGCTTTCACTTTACACAATCGTCCACGACGATGCACCTCGCAGAACCCTCCGCCTCGATCCGTACGCACACATCCATCAAACTTGCAGTTCCGAAAGCCTCCATGCGTAGCGCAAAAGTTGCCTCGTTGAGCCCCTTTCTGACAATCAATCGCTTGACATCGTTTTCCGCCTCCATGTGCTCTACAAAGTCCGCCTCCCTGACTGCTTTTCGTACAATCTGGAAATTTGCATCGAGCTCCTCCTCCATGAGCTTTACACAATCCGTGAGACTGCGCAGCTTTGGTGCAACCCTCTCGCTTGCATTTCTTCCCTCCTCCGTGTCCAATACAAAATTCACCGTTCTGACTCGATTTATTACACCCATCAATACTACATT
The DNA here is from genome assembly GCA_902706625.1 of Albugo laibachii. Lineage (NCBI taxonomy): Eukaryota > Oomycota > Peronosporomycetes > Albuginales > Albuginaceae > Albugo > Albugo laibachii. Next base: position 70,066 of record CACSLJ010000030.1, on the reverse strand, counting down.
TTCGACCACCTCCATGGGTTTTACAAAACCCTTTGGACCGAACCCGTCGTTCACACCCGTGAACCTTACAAATCGCCATATTCTTGATAGAGCGTTGACCCACTAAAACGGGTAGCGGTCCCAGAGGTTCCGGGTTGTTGAGGATCATGTTTTGCATAATACTCCGAGAAGTTATATCTTGAGTGAATTGGGGAGAGGGGAGTGGATGCGTGTAATGAGGATCCATTCCTCGTGAGGTTTCGGAGATGGCTAATGAAATGAGTTCGGATGGCTGGAAGAGATCCTGGTCCATTTCCGGAATCAATTTGTCTAACGATTCGAATACTTTATCCATGTGTGACATCTCGCCGAGCGGCGACTTCATACATTCCAGCATTCGACATCGGAATTGCGACTCGGAAGCTCCCTCATGCTCTCTGGCCTTATAAAATGATAGAGGTTCAACCTCATAGGCGTCCAAGTGCGATTTATTGTGTTCGTTTTGGGTTCCGAATTGTTTCTTTCGGGCTGTAAATGGGTTTGTGTAATTTTGAAACCCAGCGCTAATTTCGATACCGTGTTCAATGGGAAGAGGGAGTCGCGGTTTGTGAAACGAGCCGGGCGTGCGAGAGTTACCGTAGACGCTAGTATTTCGTGGGTTCTGACTAAATAGTGTGGAGCTATAAACTTGAGATCCATGCTGGTATTCTGGGCGGGTTTTCGGGGAAGCGTCCGAGTAAAACCCGTGGGTTTGTGAGACGATCGGCAATTGTATAAATTGAGATAGTGGCTGATAATACGAGGAAGATGCTAATAACGCTCCGATGGGTTTGAGGGGATCAGAGAGGAGGGACTGTGATGAGGACGTGGAGGTCGCGTAGTGAGGTGGTAAATGCTGAGATGAGGACGTTGAGGATGTGTTTTGGTGTGAGTGCCATTCCTCATCGAAATCGTATGAGGGGAGGATGATGTTCCCGTTTTCATTCGAGTGCGAGTTGGAGTGGAGACTTAATGTGGATTCAATCGCACAGTCGTTTGCTGTCATAAGTGCGTAGTATGGAGAGCTGGGTTGATATTAGTACTACTGTTTCAGGTATCCGCGAAGCAAATTGGAAAATAAACACAATGTTGTAGAATACCACTCTTGAATGAGGATGAGGTTTACGCGCTGTACCTCATACTAGTGTCCTTTTTTCCCACTTCTAATCTGCGAAACATTGAACCCGTATTTTACAAGATGTGTGAAAGGCTTGCAAACTGTAAGAAGCAGTGGGAAACGCACCATGTGGTTTGCACAAAGACCGTTCTGGTATTCTTTTTTTTATTACAGAGAACGTCCCTCTTTCCATCTTGGAGTTTGTATAGAGTCACGTGCGTCACGTTTGATTACTGTATTCATTACCTACACAATATATTACGCATCAAAAAAGAGGAAGATCATTTTCCCAGAAGGGACAGCATATGGTCCATACAATAATCTAGATGGTGGCTGGCTACAACTATACACCTGTCCAAACACATGTGTAACCCTACTTTTTTTACAAGGATGTTGGATCTTATTGGGAGAGAGCCCAGAACCATCGGAGCTACTGGAGCAAAGGCGTTATGGCAAGCATAAAGTGTATAGGTGCGTGTTTACTTGTCACACCAGAGCCGGAGCGCGTATCTCACATCACCTCGAGCCAGTACCATCAGTAAGCCGCGCGTGTAACCTGTATAATCAAGCATATAGTGTGCCACAACGTTCGTCGTTGCGTCCTCGCATCAAAACGTCGTAACCCGTAACAACAATCTTTATTAAGAATATAAATCAAAAGTACGCAAACTCCCTCGGCGTGTATTCCTCAAATGTAAAATCCTCCCTCAAACCCATCCGTGAGTTTCACGGTACGGCCCAATGTATTACCGCGCCGCACGAGCAATATGCGCTTCCTCCATCCACCACATCCACGCTTTAAGCTAGTATCCGTTGAAGCGTTCCCATCCAGGAGCGCTTTCGCACAACGCTCGGATCAATGCGTGTCGTCGCTCCCCATCCTGCAACAATCGGGCAAGGTCGGGTACCAATCGTCCCACAAAATCTGGATCGAATGTTGCAGTAAGGTACAGATAATACTCTCGCGCGGAAATCGATTCGCCGCCAAATTTCCGCGCATTCGATGTGAACTCCTTCATCTTCTTATGATCGCCACCAAGCGCAAGCTGCACGGATTCCAACACAGACTTGTGAAGCAGATGCGCTGCTTCCCCCACAACCGGCTCAATATCCTGCAATTTGATCGCCTTGGTCTTCCTGGATGTATTCTCATTGGCAGAAAAGCGCGCGTACGCATCTCGAATCTCCAATCGTTTCGCATCACTCACAAGTAAACGCGCGCTTTCTGGAATCACTTGGAGCGCGCGTTTTCGACCGATACAATTCCCAACTTGCGCGCAAAACTCATCCGCAGAGATCTCATCATTCCCAAATTTACGCGTAATCGCTTTGAACCGCTCCACCGCATCTGCATCCTTGGAACGCTTCTGCGCATACGACGACACCATCTTCATAATCCGAGAATAAAGCGCCTTCGCCTCAGACTCCACATCTGCTTCCTCTTCCTTCGCTTTGACTTTGACTTCCTCTTCCTTCGCTTTGGCTTTGGCTTCCTCTTCTTTGGCTTGAGCTTTAGCTTCCTCTTCTTTCAAGATAGCTTCCTCTTGAGCCTGGGTTTTGGCTTGTGTCCATGTGTGTTCGTAGTCTTTGGTGTGGTTTTCGCGGTAAGCTTTTTTAAATTCGGATAAAAAGTCGTCCATTAAGGCGAAGAAGGATGTCGTTCCTAGTTTTCTTGGATCTTCGCCGAAAGAGCTGACGAGTTCTGCGTACTGATTTTCCAATGCGTTGAATTCGCGATTCAATTCTTCGACAACTTGTGCGGCTTCCTTCTCGAAGGGCGTCATCACTCTTTGGAATTGATCTTCCGTTTCATCATTGGAAGCTTGTACTTGACCACGCAGCATCATGAGCTCATTGCTGTATACTGAAATATCGCTTCGTAATTGTTCTAAAGAAATGCGCTTGGCGTCGTTCACATGTGCGAGTTCCCCGGCGAAATGGACGACGTCGGGATCATGTTCTTCCAATTGATGTGCGAGGAAATGCATGAGATTGATCTTCGGGTCGATGGAGCGTAACGTGTGCAATTTCGTGAGTGTGTCCAGTTTGAAGCCGTACGCCGCGCCGCGTGGCGTTCCTCCATTGAGATAATTCCCAATCGCTAAAATGTGTTCCAGAACTTTACGGAAATTCCGGCTTTCAATGAGCTCATCGGTGGCCGCGCTCAATATATCGAGTTGTGCTTGTGTCTCCAGGACGCGATCTTCAAAACTGAGATGGAAGCGCATGCATTTGATGCGTTGGGTGTACCGTGGAATCGACATCATTTCCAGGAAAAACTTTTCCTGTGTGCCGAGAAGCGCTTGATCTCCGTTGTAATTCTTCAAAAGATCTTGCTCCTCGAGTGTCGGTGCGATTTGGATGAGGACGTTGAGCGTTTCCGAGTTGATGAGCGTTGTGTCGATGTTGAGGATGGCGTTCTTGATATCGGTGGGTGACATTTTGATCCGCGCGATGGCAATGGCGACATTTTGCTGACGTTTGGGGTCCAGCAATAAAACTTGTTGAGGAATGGAAGTGGTTTCTTTCTTCTTTTTCGTGTCGTCTTCTTTTTTGATAGTGTCCACAGCGTTTTTGCGGAACATCCATTCCATTTCGGTTAGATCGAGCGTCACATTGGCGTCATTGAGCTTGACCCACACCGTACTGCTGACCACGTTGACGGGAACTCGACTCCAAAAGAGCGAACGCATTTCCACATGAGGTTTTACATCTTCTTTTCGCGGGAGCTGCGGTTCGATGACAGTTGAAATGGGAGCAGCGGAAGTCGCAATTTTGGATGCAATCTCTCCATTTGAAATTCCCGCGTTTGTGTGGTTCTTGGAAGCTTTGGCAGATTGTTCGGAATCCAAGATTGCAGGGTTCAATCCTGCTGCTGATACCTTCATTTTGACCTGTTCGATTGGCATTCCCAGCTTTAGCAATTTGAAAAACTTGGCGTAATCGGGATCGCATGGAATTTCCGTTGTTTCTGGAGCATTTGCTGACTTTGCAATTGGCGGTAACGTCTCGTTCTGATCGAGAATGTTTGAATCCAAGCCTTCCGCAATCATTTTCAGTTTGATTTGTTCCAAAGGCATTCCCATTCTCTTCAGTTTGAAGAATTTATCGTATCTCTCATCGCCTTGCGCCATTTTCTCTTGTACAGGAACCTCCATTCCATCCTTCGATTCGCTCACTATCTCATCGCCTTTCTCTAATTTCGCTGGATCGATTCCACTCTGCTTCATTCGCTCTTGCACTTGCTCCATCGGCATTCCCATACTCACCAGCTTGAAATACTTTGCATACATTGGATGATCTCTCACTCGAACGCCCTGCTTCATGTTCGACTCTTGCATTCTTTCTTCCTTCTTCACAGTCGAATCCTTCACAACTGACCTCTTCAGTTCTTCTACTTTCAATTCCAGCATTTTGATCTTTTCCTTCAGCCTCTCATTCTCTTCCCCTAAAGATCCCAGCTCTCCGTCCCCCCTCAAAGCCTTATCATCATCATCTCCATTTCCATCGACATCTCCCTCATCTCCTCCAGTTTCTACGCCTTCTCTAATCTCTATTTCATCGCCTTTAGGATCCAATGTCTTCTCTTCCTCTTCTCCATCCAAAATATCGGTATTTCCCGCAATTTCATCCTTTCCCGCGCTTTTCTCTGTGATCTCTGCAGCCTCCATATCTGTCTGGATTCCTGGTCGAATGGGTAGCTGTGCTGAGGTTCCGCATTCGATGCAAACTTTGACATTTTTTGGTAATTCGTATCCGCATTCGATACAGAATTTCTTTGCGCTTTGATGCTGTAGAGGAGGTACGGAAACGCTTATGCTCATTCTTTTTGACTGACTGCGAATTCCGCTGTTGTATTCCATGATCCCGTCTTCCTCCCGGATGCATTTGAAGCAATACCATTGCAATCGAATGTGTTCTCCGCGTCTTGTATCGATTGCTTTCATGCCGCAGTCCTTGCACACGGCCATATGACACGATCGGCAATGGTGTCGACGTCGTAATAGCGTGAAAACACGGCAACAAAAGCCGCATTTTGGCTCCCGCGCAAAGGATTCCGAGCGAGTTTCCTTTCGGATAGAATGATAATCACTCTTTCCTACGGTTGAAGTTGAAGTTGAAGGAAAGGTTTCAAGAGTGTTGGTCAAGGGAAATTTGGGTGAAATGGTGTGATTTAGTGTGGACGATGGAGGATGCGGATTTGAACTGGATACGTCGACGCTGGAAGAGGCGATTTCACTCGGAGTAATGGGGATTTCATGACCGTTTTTGTTCATTGGATTTGATGGGTACGAATCATGCAGTGTGTTGTTTTGTCTTGCAGCGTTTTACGATGGATTTGATCGTGTACGCTAATTTAGGGTTGATGTCCTAATCAAAACGATAGATAAGGACATCTCACATCAAATGCGATTCCTTCTTTATGTGCGTCACTGCGATAGAAACGACGCTGCGAACAAAGACGCGTGCCTCCATGTAAAGCGGATCACTATTATAAAATGTCAGCAGCCGATTCCAACATATCGCACGACATCGATACTCCCACGCTAGTCGGAAGCCTCCGCGTGAAAGCAGTGCCTTCGTCTCGTAACCTCATCGTTAAGCTTTCTACCACCGCAATATCCTGTGCGTCATCGATGTGACAGATGCGCTATGCCGAGTTCTACCTGACCCTTTCACATCAGTCGATAACGGTTATTATTTCTCGCAGTAGTTTAGTATAAATATTCACAGTTCAAGCTTCCTGGAAACAATGACAACTTCTTGGCATTTGGAGGAGGGAATTACATGCCACACCTGGAATAAAGATCGTTCAAAAGTCGCAGTCTGCCCAAACACGAACGAAATCTGGATCTACAGCAACTGTCACAACGTCAATGTGGCAAAATGGCGACGAGAAGCCATTCTTACTGAAGTGAACCTCCCTTTTACATTTTTCTACCACGAAATCTCTAAATTTGCATAAACAGCACGATATGATCGTAACGGGTTTAGATTGGTCGCCTGTCAACGACATGATCGTCTCCTGCTCTCACGATCGGAGCGCATACGTGTGGCAATACGACTCCCCCACATGCAAATGGAAGCCGCTAATGGTCGTTCTTCGCATCACACGCGCCGCAATCGACGTCAAATGGAGCCCGAATGGTACATAACCGTTATTCAACTGATACAAACATGTTAGCTGTTACATTGTGAATGCATGTAGGGAAGAAATTTGCAGTGAGTAGCGGCGCGAAATGTGTGGCTGTGTGTTACTACCAGCCGTCGGAGAACTGGTGGATCAGCAAGCACATCAAAAAGCATAAATCCACGTACGTATTCGCGTTCCAATTCGCACTCATCCTCTCACAATGAGCGTTCAAAGTGTGACCTCCTTGGCCTGGCATCCGAATTCCCAACTGCTTGTGACTGGAAGCACCGATTTGAAATGCCGAATTTTCTCAGCACATATTGCAGAGGTCGATATGAGTGTGGATGTTGGTCCTTTTGCTTCGATTGGGCCTTTTGGAGAGATTTTGGCGGAATTTGAGCATGCGAATGCCTGGATCAATTCAGTTGTGTGGTCTCCGAGTGGTGATCGCGTCGCATTTGCGGGTCATGGATCTTCTGTGCATTTCGTACACTTTGGAAAAGCCGGAGATCTTCCAACGATTCAGGTTTGCAGTGATGAAAAGCGTATGGGTACTAATGGAATGTTACAGTCGATCCGATTTCGTCATTTGCCACTGAATACGCTTTTATTCCTATCGAATGATGTGATGGTCGGTGGAGGAGCCGACTTTAACGTCCTGTTATTCACATCGGATGCGAATGGATTTTGGTGTGTGGAAAGAGTGAGATGAAAATTCGAGTGATACGCTCTCTTTGAAGGTCGTTGACGGATCTATTGGACAAAAAATCAAGTGATTTGGTGAGAAAGAGTGAGAAAGGAGGCTTTAGTGCGGGTATGTGGCTGAAGAGCGTATCCCGGCGAGTTTCTGATGTCTGTATAGCTCGAAGTATGTGGGAGAGCAAAGTCGTTCGAGGTCAAAGTTCAGAGGCAACAGAGCACGACAAAGGAATGCTATGGACGTGCGTGAGGATTATTGTTACTGGAAAGAGTGCTGATGATATTTTTGTAGGAAACATGAGAGCGCGATCACGGATATTCGTCCGTATTCTATGGAGAAGAAGTGCGTCACTGAATTTTCGACTTCGGGTGAGCGAATTCCTTGCTATTATTCGCTTTGTTTTTATGATTTGTGGTGGTAGCGCTTGATGGGAAGATCGTATTATGGAAAGTGGATGATTTGGCGATGAAAATGGCAAAGGTGAAGGTGTAGCGGCATTCCGAGGAAGAAACAAGTGTGAATTGTGTCAATACAAAAGCTTTTTCATTTGCGTACGAACCGAACTTAGAGGAGGAATGTAGTACTAGGTTCGCTACACGCATCGACAGTATAGTATACTACATTATTTGCTCTAGAACTAGAGCGCAAATCTTCAGGATACTATGTTGAAATTTATGCTTGTGTGCTATTCTTAACATCTAACAAATTGAGTGAAATGTATGATTTGTATTAACCTGAATTTGACTCAAAAAGACTGGAGGATACAGTATTATGTCTCCCATCCTCTACCACACAATTTACTCTTAACAAAGTATCAGCTATGTAAAGGCAGACTAACAATAGTGATACACAACACTCCAAAAAGCAGTTTCCTTGTCGCTAAAAACCATTTAGAATGATATTTCCTATCAAATCAAATATCGAATTATAGAAGTTAACCTCTAACCACATCAATAACAAAAAGAACGTTGCAGTACACCTAAAAAAGTCGTACCATCAGCCAAAAATCAAGTCAAACACACAATTGCACGGCATTCATAATCACTTTTACAAATATAGTCGGTTCGATAATTTATCAGTTTTACAATAGTATTGCTCATTTCTCCATTTGCTTTGCATAATGGTCCTCATCCAAGTCGCTATAGCTCTCATAGTATCTCAGCAGTATGTGACTGCGGTTAGAGCTCAGGTGGGGGAAAAGTACTTTGTCGAACGCGAGTTCGAAAGCACAATTGATCGAATTCCAACGACTTACAAAATGACAAGGGAGCCTGCCCCCAATGTCCTTAGGAATGGCTTTGAAGGCTGGAAGGATCCGCATTGTCCAGAGCATCTTCTAAAGAAATCGCACGAGTGTCTAAAAGGGCGGTGTCGTCTCAGGAGACCTGCGACTGAATTTTCGAAATTCATAACACGAATGCAGCATCACGAGACGAAAAAGTTGACAATACTCTCTGGTACGAAGAGAGGTTTCCGGTGATGTCGTACCAATGTGAAGGCAATAAGATCGCATTTGTTGCAATTGGTAACGCAGGCATTCCTAATCGGGCTAAAAGGACCAATTTGGACCGTTTCCATGAACAAATTGGGAAGGATGTGGCTAAAATCGTCAGAAATCATGAGGCGCAATTCGCTCTTTTTCTCGGGAATACCTTTCATGACGGACTCGAGAGCGTAGATGATCCTCAATGGGAAAACGTTTGGGCCGAACGCTTTGATGTCGAAAAGTTGGACATTCCCTTTTTCGCAGTGAATGGGGATGGCGAGAAGATGAGGAACAAAACAGCCATCGGATGCTACGGAGAGTATGGAAAGCACAGCAAGCACTGGATCTCGCCCGATTTGGCGTACACTCTCGACGTGATAAATGCTGCTGGCGATTTCATGATGATCTTCACCGATACTGAAGTTGAAACCAATGAAATAAAGTATGGGGAATCTGACTCAGGTGATGAAGAATCGGGCGTTTACAAGAGTCTAATAGGGGATGAGATCAAACACACTTTTAAAGTGATAATTACGAGAAGTGGAGGGACTTCGATGATACCTCATCTCCAGCAGTATGCAGCTCCTGATGTGACATGGATGGCAAAACAGCAAAAGCTGTACGAAGATCGGCATCCGATCAGGAGCCCTTTGATCTTTGCCGTAGGACATCGACATTTATATTCAACCTTGGAAACTGATACCAAAATGTCTGTGACTGATCACATCATCGATAAGGGTACGATCCATCGATACATTCAGAATGCTAAAGTGACCAACCTCCCCCTCAAGCTCAAGTATGATATCTACATCAGTGGAGATGTGGCCGGTTTGGAATACCTCACAGGTCATGATAAGCGGGATTAGTTTGGTATCGGTGGTGGCGGGGGCATACCAGTCAGTGGTACGGTTGAGGATACCACATCATGTTGGCACTGGCTCATCTGGATCCTCTTCAAATATCAGGGCAAAACAGAACCACTCGAAGGAGCGGAAGGCAATGAAGCGAATGGAGACCATATCGCAAGAGTGTTTATGGTTTCGCGGTATTTGAATACGACTTCAAAGCCAATACGGAGAAGGTTTATTACTATTATTACGCCGAGAAGAATGAACGTTATACACTTTTGAAGAGGCCAGAAATGATAAAGAGTGGTCCCATACAGAAGAATACATTGACTAAACCGAGATTAAAGAAAAGAAAGCGAGAAAGTCGCAGTAAGGCAAAGCGACAACAAGACTATCCAGCTTATGGAGTGGATTGTACTGAGGATTGTCTAATCTCCAAATAGAGCTCTCATGCTTGTGGTTTAACCTTCGACTTGACTTCTGGCTGTCAAGAAGCGCCCGAGAAAGAGGGGCATTAAGGCAGAGATAGCGGTATTTTTCAAGCCAACGATTGACTTGTTAGCATTTTCGCATGATCGCGACCGAATGGGATCAGATAGGAATATTGAAGGAGGCCTCTTCTGTAGCTCTGTGAGAGTGATGGTGCCGTATTGACACTCTCCTCAATATGTCACCTTTTATTGAAGGTGACACGGAACACAGGGCAGACGATAGCAAAGTACAACGTTCTTATTGTATACGCTAACTTTCATGTTGTTCGAATCTGTAGACTTCAGCAGTTTAGCGAATGACCAGATTTGTTTGTCACAGGTTAAGTGCGCCCGCATTATCCCGCTACGCAGGCAGATAATGCGCAAGGCTTACTTGCGCATGCATGTTATAGAAGATTAACATAGCAAATAAGATCTTTCCACTTGTACTTTCCCCTACTTCTGCTCAGGTGCAACTCTAATTTTTAACTCATGTCAACAATCATTCGTCCAATATCTCCCAATGAACGTGCAAAGCTTGCAACTGTGATCGATTAATGTCGCCGTAGGCCATACAATCTGTTATTAGGGTTGCATTAATTGAAGAGAATGTGTGACGCACTTTTGTATCCACCAAAAACACTTTTAACATCTGCTAATTTCACTACTTTATTATCATGGCGACCGCGATACTGCTTCTTCTCTGCATCCTCTTCAATGTGTTTCAGCAATGTATAACAGGCTTTCCATTTCAGCAGAGTCGACGTTCATTTGTAAAGCGTAAATATGACGGAGTTGTGAACAAAATTTCGACTTCATATAAAACCACTAAAAAGCCTTTATCACCTTCGGGTAGAGAAGGCTTTGAAAGTTGGAAGGATTCCCGCTGTCCAGTGAAGCTTTCCAGTACAGCTCAGATGTACTAACAATGGCGATGCCAACTTACGAGTCCAAAGACCCCATTCGTACCATTTAGTGCAGCATTTCGCTCGGGAACAGATGATGAAAGCTCGCACTATAAAGAAACGTTCCCGATATTGTCATACCGCTGCGGAGGCCCTAACACCACATTCATTGCAATCGGTAATACAGGCATTCCTGGTTTTGGGGACGCTAATTCAAAATCAAATCAGGCTGACGTGGGCTCTCTCCATGAACAAATTGGGAAGGATGTCGTAAGAGTAGTCAGAAACATGATGCGCAATTCGCTCTATTACTCGGAAATACCTTTCATGACGGAGTCGAGAGCGTAGATGATCCTCAATGGGAATGTGTTTGGGCCAAACGCTTTGAAGTCGAAAAGTTGGATATTCCTTTTTTCGCAGTGAATGGGAATCGCGAGAAGATGAAAAACAATACAGCAACAGGATGCTACGGGGAGTACGGAAAGCACTGGATCTTGCCTGATATGGCGTATTCTGTCAACGTGATGAATGCTGCTGGCGATTTCATGATGATCTTTACCGATACTGAAGTCGAAACCAAGGAAATAAAGTCTGGGGAATCGGACTCAGGTAATGCAGAGCAGACTTACTTTGAGAGTCTCAAAGAGAATGAGATTCAATCCATTTTCAAACCGGGAAAAGGGACTTCATCTGAACCACATCTTCGGGAGTATACAGCTCCTGATGTGACGTGGATGGCGGGGGAGCAAAAGTGGTACGAGAAATGGAAGCATCCGAAAACTTCGTTGATCATCATGGTAGGACATCGATACTTGAAGCGACCCTGGCGCCTCATACCAAAATGTATGTGACTGACCACATACTCGGCAAGGATACGGTCCATCGATACGTTCAAAATGCTAAAGTCACCAGTCTCCTTCTCAATGTGAATTATGATATCTACATCAGCGGAGATGTGCCCGGTATGGAGTATTTCAAAGAGCGGGATTACTTTGGTATCGGTGAGGGTGAAGGCGAATTAGTAAGCAAATGGAAGAGGTTTCAACAAAAGTGGTTGAAACGGAAGCAATCGAAAGGCAGTGATACGAAGAGATCGAAATTTTCAAAGTATGTTTACGGCTTTGCGGTTTTCGAATACAATCTCAAAAGTAAGACGGAAAAGGTTTTGTATTATTTCTACGAGAAGAAAAACGGGGTCTATGCCCTTCGAGAAGAAGCACAAGTAATCAAAGATGGTGAGATCAAAAAAGCACAGTTTGGATGGATGGAGAGCTGAAGAAAAGTTGCGAGGTCCTTACTACGGAGGATTGCCCGCGTCCGTCTTTGAAATAACATTCGTCTTTTGGTAGTATGTACAATCTTAAAGCTTGAACACGACACCCTTATGCTTTTTTTATCCTTGTACTTGCTGATTTGTGTGAAGAAAGGCTTGTATCGCATGTGAAGGCTCACAGTAGCATAGGTGATACAAAAAAACTGTGGGTTCTACTCTCCATCGATTACCAGCATGAAAAGAGCCCAAGAGCGATGGATCTTTAGCATGCTACCTGACGCATGTTAGCTGCAGGAGTCCACAGATCTCCGATTGATAGGAAGTGTTTCAATTGTGTTTACAGGGTTGGCCCGTCGACTATTACAAGCTTAAGCTTTGGCTGCGAGTTGGCAGATGCCAAGGAAGAAATTAGTCCTGTGGTCTCGAGTTGTTCACGGTTGGTGGCGTTGGCTGTATCACAGATAAAGATACTTTCGAGGTGCATAGCCATTCGAGCACATGAAGACTGCAAAGCAGTTGAAGCATCGATACTGTGGACGTGTATACAGCAGCTACTCTAGCGCCATTGGTAGGGGGCCTCAGATGGCAAAACAAAATACTCGAGCAGTTGGCTGATGGAATAGCGTTAGGAAGCTCTCAAAGTTAGGACGCATATCGGAAGAGTGCTACTATGTGTTAATTCGAGTGGATTCACTTCACGATGTAGTCGAAATACGCATATTTGCGCCTACAGCGATGTCGAGTGCTTCCAGATGTCAAGTGGATAACCTCAAAGGAAAATAGGCTATCGGCGTGGTGCATCGTTTTGAGAAATGGAGCACCTGTGAAATGTATTAAGACACAAGCATGAAGCAAGAGTATGCACTTGTTGTCGATGGAGACAAACAGAGTGTGACGTGTTAGGCTCCAGCAAATGATATTGGCATACGCTATCGCTTCGGTGGTGACTAAGTACTAGTGGGAAACATCGAATTGGAATAAACTACCAACCAAGTTCAGAACGAGTGGTAATGTTGAAGACCAAATGATGCGCAAATTTTATGGAAGTCTTTGCGTGATTCTAAGGACCAGATTCAATTGAAACCAGGTTTATACTTATTGCTACTGTAGAGCCTCACCTTCGCATCCAGTTTTTATTTATTCTGTCACACAAAGTCATTTAATTTTTCGGACGGTAGGAAAAAAGTATTTGCATGAGCAGCAGCCTATGAGCTGACCAGCAGAGTTTTATTATCCTTCAACACGCTTTCTAAACTAAACAGCATGTCGGCTATCTTCGGACATGGTATCATCATTTCATGAAGGCATATTTTTCATTTTTGTCATTCAATTTGGAGAGGCGTTATTTCGTGTTGCGAAGTGTATCACTTCCCGGCTTGTACCCAATACCCTTGATTACCAGAGCAAACTCTGCTTCTTATAGGCATTAGCCAGCTATGACACGACTTTGTGGCTGTCATGCTGAGAGATAGCCTGCGATCCACAGACAAGAATCCAATGCATAAATATAGACACAAGAAGAGCTCGATGATCGGAATGAATCCTTTTGGATTCGTAAAATTCGACCACGTGTTTCTACGCACATAAACAGGCAAGCGATCGCTCACATCAAAGAATTTGATGGCAAATCGTAAAGAAGGACGTTCACAGGGAGGCCCGGAATAAAGAAATTATTGTTCCCTTCTTCAGCAAGATACATCAGAGGGAGGTCGTAGATATACGCTCGAGTTAATAAACTAGATCACCAAATTCTCGACCTCAGATGCACGCTCAGTGCTATATGTTCGACTTGAAATATGTCATTAGTGCTTGTGTCATTGCAGGCTATTGTACGAATCGCTCATTGACTCGGTTGGAACCTAGTAGTAGTAGCAAGCTTGGAGGTTCGGAGTGGAGAAACACCAAGACACATCGCGATTAAGAGAGTCATTTCACAGCAAAATATTTTATTCCCACCAAAGGCCCATTAGAAGAGCACAATAAGAGGAACGATAGCGTAGGAGTCGGGAGGGAATATCGTAGGCTTGCTTCTATAATTGACATGCAAGAGGTAGGACAACAGATATATTGTAAATTGCTCTACCAAAAACGTCTCCTTCTTTCATCCATGCGAGCTAGATTCTCTTCACCATACCACGCTGTCTGGATAGCACTCACCCTACTCTTAAATTTGTAGCGAGCCACAACTTTCCGACTTGAGATTTGATTGACTTGCTATATCCTACCTTGGAAGCACAAATTCTTTCCAGCTTCAATGCACTTTTCGCAACGATCCCCAAAGATTTGAAATCCATATATCGTCTATTCTTCCTTTGCATAATCCAAAATCGTAATCTTTCAACACGCTCTGCCTTTATTACGAGCGTATGATCGAAGGATCGTGCCAGTGCACCTTTTCACGTTCTGTCCAATAAAGAAATGCACCTGTCGAACTGAGAATGCCGGGCACATGGCTCCCATGTACACCTTAAGAATTAAAATTCTCGCCACTTGTATATCGAAGTGGGATTGGAGCCCACATTCTTTGGATAAGAGCCCCGGCCGAGTCGCTTTGTAGCTTCTCATATTCAAACTTCCCGGGCACAGCAATGATCATTCAGATCTGCGTCCACTGTATTCTAATTCAGCAGTATGTGATGGGTGACAAACTAGCTGCTCCCAAAGCCAATCTCGACTCACCAAGCACCTCACGCGAGCCTTTATCCAATCCTGCAAATGAGTATGCAGCCTGGAAGGACCCTCGTTGTCCGATAGATCTGAGAGAGAGAGCCGAGCTATACGCGAATAAACAATGCAATTTGATAATGAGTGAACACAAGTATGATCCTCGACCAGACAAAATACAATTCCCCCAGTTGGCGTACACGTGTGCGGGGAGCACTATCACATTCATTGCAATTGGTAACACAGGCATTCCAAAGTCCCGTGAACCCCACCCGATACATCAACAGATTGGAACCGATGTCGTAAACGTAATCAAGGAGCGTCAAGCACAGTTTGCTGTTTACCTTGGAAACACCTTCAACGATGGCGTGAAGGACGTAGACGATACCCGCTGGGAAACCGAGTGGGCGGAGCGTTTTGAGGTCGAGCAATTGGACATTCCCTTCTTTGCAGTGAATGGGAATTGTGAGTATAAGAAAAACGTTACCGCTACAGGATGCTACAGCGAGCAAGGAAGACACAAAATTTGCAGTGAATGGGAATTGTGTAGTATAAGAAAAACGTTACCGCTACAGGATGCTACAGCGAGCAAGGAAGACACAAAAAGTACTGGATCCTGCCGGATTCCGTTTACTCACTAAATGTGGGGACTATTCGTGGGAACCTTCAATCCGCTTTCAGGATGTTTTTCATCGACACCGAACTGTCGAGGCGTGAGTACACAAATCACAATGGACAGGCAGACGATGATACTCTCAATATGAAAGGTATATCGATCGAGGAATATCGCAAACATCGTATGATATTCCTGGTGGGCCATCGACCAATACACTCGACCTTGGAAGTCACTCCCGAGGCCTCCCTCCACAACAGACGCACTCTCGAGATGGAGACGATCAGACTCTCTGACATGAGATATGATACATACATTAGCGGCCACGTGCCTGGCATGGAATATATCCAGGACGACAGCTTCCGCGATTACTTTGGCATTGGAGGAGGTGGGGGCGAACCGCTGTCGAAGCAATCGTTAACGAAGAAAACGATGCACAGAGAAGCGAAAGCGGAAATCTCTTTTGGTTTTGCTGTATTCCAATACGATTACGCAAAGGAGACGGAGGAAGTCACGTATTACTACTACGAGAAGAGGAATGGGGCATATACGCTTCGAGAAAGGCCATCAGTCATCAAGAAATGCAACATCCAAGACGCCATCCGTTTGAGAAGACAAGCTGAGGATCATCGCATCAAAAACTGATTCTCTTCTGCTAAACCGTTTTCGCGCCGGTGTGATACCATCAGAGTCCCTTGGACCTTTATCTCTCTTTGCTCACTGATGATCCATCGTCTCTGAATCATGGCTGAGCTGCGGGGCTGACACGGACTGCTTCCTCAAAACACAGAGTTGTATAAAAAACTGCGAATAAATTCTTCTATTGCTTAGTTTCCAACTGATCTAAACCCAGCCAACGCATCAGAGTTTCAAAACTGATTGCGACGTTCCTTTGCTGTACGACATACAAAAGAGATCATTAGTGGCAGCCACGGTAGCAAATAAGATAAGATCTGAGAGCAAACCTTTTCGTATAATTGCAGCAGCTTGTCCTCTGGGACCCGCTCCTCCTGGCCCACCTTGACCGAGTGAAGGAATCACGCCTTTGTGCTTCTTCCACAGCTTGACTCTTTTAAACATGGGCGCGTGCTTGAGCGTACAGAGATGAGAGTTAAGGAATCAATCGCACAATACGTAAAGATGCAAAAGAGTCGCGTAAAAAAGATATATATCCGGGAAAACAATAAACAAAATTTGACTGCCACGAACGTATACAAGTTCAACGTGTGTTGTGTTGCCATTGATATCCGTCCGCATCGCTTCTTTAAGAACGCAATTCATATTATCTTCTGTTTCCTCGAGGTAGCCACGATAAATCTCGCCCGACTTCATCTCAATCGACACGGTTGTGCCTTCACCATCGTGCAATAGAATCGTTGGAATTCCGACGCCGCGCTTTCCAGTGACCGCCATATGCAAATAGAGAATAACATGTCTAGCACAAATCCCATCTTTTATTCGCCAAATAATACTGTATTAATTCGTTAATTCCATATCCAACTTCATTCTTTCCAATCTAGCTAGTACTTTCCCATCTATTCCAATAATAGCCCGTTTGGATGCTTCAACTTCAACTCACGTTCCCGCGCTTATAGCTTCAGCTTCAACTTCAACTTCAACGTTCAGTCCGGCAACAAAAACTCCGAATCTTTCACCTGGAAGATGGCTTTATGCGCTTGCTAGCTCGCCCATCAGCGCGTTGTGTTTGATTGTGATGCATCACTCGACGCGTCTGTTTATTATAAGACCGCTTGATCTCACTATAACGCGATCTCGAGTATGGACGCTACGACACCCTTTTCCGACCTCATGAGCAAAGCAGTAAAGCTCAAAGGCCATCAACAAGCAAAATTACGCACAGTTTTCGATTCCTGGCCATCCTACTTTCAGCATTCCCTGTTCATGCAAGATTCCGTGATATCCGCTCGCGCTCTTCCCTTTCAAGAGCGTCTGAGCACAGCGCTTATGATGAAAAACAAAGGAAACGAGCATTGCGGGAAGGGCGATATGGAGGAAGCCATTGCTGAATATGAGAAAGCGTTAGCTGTGTTTGTGTACTGTGAGAATCAAGACGTCAATTGGAAGAACAAGGGCATTGAGGATAAAGATATTCGCGTGACAGAGTACATTGATCAAGATGTAGTCGGTCAGGAACGCCTGGATGCGCTAAAAACCGCGTGTTATCTCAATATTGCGCGTAAGCAATCGATTGAGACGGATGCACACTGAATGGGATTCTGTAGTTTGCAAATTCCGGATCAGAGATTTCGCTACTTGCGTTCGGGCGTGCGATGATGCGCTGAAAATCGATGGATCCAATGTCAAAGCGCTTTATAGGTGCTGGCTTGAAATTCATCGATTTTGAAGCTGATTTGTTGCTGTAGAAGCGCGCAGGCATTGGTAACACCCCTTTCAGCAGGAGCCCTTGAATGCGACCAAGCTATACAGAGGCTAAAGAGAGCTTTTTCCATTGATGCAAGCAATTCTGACGTTAGTAAATTGCTTCGAGAATTACAGCATCAAAAGCAACGTCAGAAAGTGATTGACAACAAAACCTTTGGCGGCATGTTTGATCGTGGTCAGCTGTATCACGACGAAGAGCTGCAGAAGCAATGCGGGAAAGATGATGGGGCCCATGCGAAAGACGATTTTGAAGCACAGGTATGCATTACAGCACAATGAGAACGGGTGTATAATCAAACGCTGCTAGATCCGACAAGCACAAGATTTGGCTAGATTGTACGAGCACAAAGGCGAACACGACCAAGCCGAGACGATCCGGTCAACAATCGCCAAATTCAAGTCGGAACGCTCCAAGAGTCCAGTGAATTTTCTTCATCCCACTCCAGAAATGATCCAAGACGCTAAGCGGGACAAGTGAGCTCCAATCGTGACACATTCAGAGCTGTATCATCCAACTGTATTGTTGATAGCATCGATCTGACAGACAAGAACGTCCAGAGAATGTTGAACGACTTGCAACAGGGTAAGGAAGCTAGCAATGACGAGACACACGACGCTATCAACAGTACGTTAGCTCTATTTCTTTATGACAAAAGCGATTTTCACGGCAAAATGTACAGCGGAAGATCAAGTCGAGACGATACTGCGTTCCATGTCATCCGAGGCCATCGGGCAGCTGCTTCAACGCGAAGGAATCCCATATCATCACCTTCGCGATAAGGACGAAATCCTCAAATTGGCGCGTCACGTCATTAATTCCAAAATGAGTGGCAATTCGAAGGAATCGTCTCAGCACGCCGAAAGATCGTACATGAAATGGGTCATCATTTGTGCAGTGCTTTGGACAGTTTTAAGACTACTTGTCTCTGGAAAGCTGTCACTTTGGAAGGGATTCCCTTTGAATTGATGTTGCAATACGAATGTATCGACAAGTTCTTCCGCCTTTCAATTGTCGTTCTAATCTGCTCTTTGCTCAACTTTGTCAACATCATCGGAAGGTTTGACGTACGTTTCATTTGTCACTGTACGACTCATTCTCACCGATACATTGCCGACATTTTCAGTCACATCTACCTCAAAGCGCCTCAATCCTTGCTGAAATAGATCGTTTTGGGTACTCGATCCGGTCTCATGCGATAAACGACCGCTTTCGACGAACGAGGACAATGGAGTCCCAGCCATGGAGCTTCGTGCAATCGATTCATCAATCATACATCCAAACGAGTCAACACTTTCCGACGAAGAAGCAGAATTCCCAGACCGTCCACCCCGATCACTTACGACTTCTGGCAATTCAGCAGGGAGCTCCAAAGCATCGATATTCACGTGCTGGCTTGCATGACATTGATCTTGTGGAAGTAATTCATCGACCAAGTCATTCACTTCTACAAGGGCGTCGGGATTCTCGCAGTAGTACGTGAAGTCTTTGAAGGCTGGATCTTGAACCGGTAATGTCGACAACTTGGTTCCACTTCGACTTGATACTAAGCTGGACAAGAAGCCCCCACGCAGTTTGGATTTCTCTGTTGGTGACTGCACCTCGCGATTCACATCAAGCTCGGTGAATTCTGCGTCAACATACTTTACGTCCAACGGTGAAGTCTACACAGATTCATTCAGCTCTTCAACTCATCCATTACCATCAGCGTACCAGATCGGGTTTCCACGGTGGCGTGAGCTTCTTCTGCAGCAGAAGATCCCAATCAATATCGGCAAAGTATGGATGACGCACGATATCGCTAATGCAACTTCCAAGCCGTTTGAGCGGATCTTTCTGCAAAAACTACACACAGAAATGTATGAGAATCACATTAGCAATCAAGACGAAGAGCGTACTTTCGAGAGAATGTCACAAAGGTCGGGAGAGAGCACCGGGTGTCTTGGGAATATGAGTTCCTCATTTTGAATGCGATCATACATTTTCTCCACATTGCTATGATAAAATGGCGAAACACCGACGCTCATCTCGAACAAGAGAACACCCAAACTCCACCAATCGGCCGCAGTACCATACGATCGCGTCGCTTTCGGCAAAAGCAGTTCCGGCGCGGTATACTGTGGTGATCCGGCCATCGTATTAGCTCCTTTATACTGGGAGACATGCAATTTCGCAAGCCCAAAATCGACCAACGCAATGTGCCCATCACCGTCGATCATCACATTCTCAGGTTTGATATCGCTAACACAGTATCAAACGATCACAATGGCGCTTCTTTTCAGCAAACTGACAAACCGATAAAGAATATTGTGCTGATGCAAATGATGGATACCGAGCACAAGTTCAGCAGTGTAGAAATGCGCTCGTTCCGGCGACAATCGACAGTCTTCCGCATTACTCAAATGATGGAACAGATCGCCTCCTCCAAAGTAATTCATCCCGAAAAACAGCTTGGTACAGCTTTGAAACGCGATGCGAAGCCCAGCAACGAAAGGATGATGAATGTTTTGAGCCACACGCATTTCCGTGAACGAGCTCTCAATGTCGTACTTGGTCATTTTACTCTTTTCCAAGATCTTGATGGCGTAAATCTGCCCGTCACTCTTCTTCACCGCATTCACAACCTACACAATTCGCTCAGTCAAATGCTTCCAACATCACGAGAAAGCGTACGGTGCCAAAGCCTCCTTTGCCGATGACATTGTACACTGTAAAGTCTTTGAGAGAGACGCCCAATGACCGATTGGATCGAACGGCTACAGTTGACATGACGGGGTATGGATTCTTGCAACTAAACCGCTGCCAATCGCCAGTCACCGAATCAGTATCCACGTCGATGTGAAGACGTATGATGCATCCGGTTGGACCGTACTGCACGCGATGGATGAATTTCTCCGACACAATTTCACCCGAAATTCGATGCTGAAATTTTTCCGTGCCCGAAATGGTGAATTCCTGGCGATCATCCACCATACAAACGTCATCGACACTCATTTCAAGCGTGTGCATGTTTTCCAGAAACATCCCAAGAAAATGACACAAGCCTTCACGCCCAAAGTAGTCGCCTTGCAATTGGGATGGTTTCGGGTACATGCAAGTAAACACCAGATCTATGGCGATGACGTGAGCTCAGCCATGCGATTTCATCCTTCTCACCTTTGTTGAAGTACGTGATCAATTCGGTGATCAGCGTCGTCTTTCCTTGGAGGAATCGGAGTATCAATTCGTACGCCGTTTTGGTCTCGTGATTCGAAACGACTTCATGGCGGAAATTGGGTCCGACCGCTCTTCCAGCTCTCATGTTGGCACACTCGGCGCCAGTCTACGAATTCGCTTGAGATGTATGGATTACTGGAGCAAGACCTCACCTCCATGAAGTGGATCCATAGCAACTGATCCAATTTTGTGGGCACACTGCAATGGAACACCTTGCTTTCAGCGGTCTCAAAGGTGAAATCAAAGCCATTTCCAAGCCTGGAGACCGCTTCGATGCGGACAGAAGCCAATTTGACTCGGCCTTTGAGATGGACGCGCTGTTGGGCATCTCCTTTGCTTTCATAGTCTTGGAGAATTACGGTCAGATTGCATTGGATCAGCAAGTGGAGACGTACACGACAAGCGATTTCCTTCGAGTGTAAAGAATCGCATCTTCCAATTCCGCACCAAGTGACCGCGCTTGATGACATATCCTTCCCATTCGACCGCTGGAAGATCGAGTGATTCGATCGTTTGGTCTTCGGCGATGAGCGAAAATGTGGTGTCCGATGTGAACTTTCGATTTTCTCCCGTTCGGATGGATCTGTCAAAAGAATTTGGATCATTTCTGTGGAGAAGAGAGTTTGATTGCGTACTCCACGGAGACGACCGTGTCGCGTCGACGATGCGATCGCTCTTGAGGAGAAATGGAAAGCGCGCGGGAAGCATCTGCGGACGATACGCTCTTTGCGGCGGCCATGGTGCTGGATGTTAATGATGTGCAGCTTCGTATTCGTCGGAGGAATTGATCATTTGTGGTCAAATTCGATCGAAAACCGCATTGAGTTCCTTCGCTTCGACTGAGCTCGGCACCCATTGCGATTACGATATGGATCGTACTTTAGAGAGATACTACTGTTCCTATTCCTTTTGTTAAGAGATCTATTAACCGGTCTCGGAACCTACTAAGGCAAGCTGTCAAAGAGATGACATGTGCAGTCATGATATCGAACAATGCGATCAACTCGTGTGATTGGTGATAAATACGACTCATTTGATTTGTTGAATAGACGCACCCGTAAATCAGAATTCTTTATAGCCAATCACAAATGTATTCAGCAACGCTTTACATATTGATGACACCTTCCATACACTCAGTGAGACTCGATCACGCGCGTCGTGTTCAGCGGCTCCGACTTAAGCTGAATAAACAGTTGGCGCATGCGTGCACATTGATCTTCTTTTCCTCGTTTTCTTTCCGGTTTCACAGGCGAATTCTGTGATCCTTTTTTCACTTTCGACCCGGCAGGTTTACTCGCTTCCTTGAGCGTCTCCGACCGATTGCGTGGATCCAATTCAATCAAACTCACAACACGTTCCCACGGATTCGGACTGTCCAAATCAGCCGCCAATTTCTCCAACGCAGCTTCCTCATGCGCTCGATTCGCAGCTTGTCGCGCATTCCTCCTCGCCACACCATCACTCTGAAACTTCTCATAAGCATCCTTTGCGGCTTCTTTCCATTCTCGATCCAACCGCTCTTGCTCCTTTCCTTTTGCAGCGATCTTTTCCTCCCATTCTCGCTGAAATTTCCTACAAAATGAAATGAAGGATAATCGACCAACACTCCTCGTACTTACGTTAAGTCATCTTCTTGTTCGGGCGTTATATCGCTCAAAACAGCGGATATAGGCTCTTCTTGACGACTCTCAGCCTCTTCCTCCATTGGTGGCGCGTTCTCCTCGCCGAAAGAAGGCATGTCAAACGGCTCTGAGGAATTTTCCACCAAATTGGCTGATGTATCAAATTCGTCCAAACTGTATTGCGCGCTACCACACAATAGCGTCAGCATATGCTCTTGCTGTGTTTTCATCGCACGTACGCTTCCGATGCCACGAGGGAGTGCTCATAATTCACGAAATCGGCATCCTGACCCTCTGCAAACGGATCCATTTCCATGCTGTAGCGTCGTTTCGAGTGATATTAATTTAGCTGTAAATATAAAATATGTGCGACTACTCTATTTCATCATTATCTGCATTTTGTGTCGAGTTTTCTACCAATGACCAAAGGGAAGGCGCCGTCTTACGATACTCAAGTAAAACTGGGTACATTTTCTCAATGGCTTGATCCAAATGACTACTGTCCTGAAAGAGAACGTGAGAGGTGGAGGTGGTATACAAAAGTCGAAAGGGTACCTTCGCGCCACAGAATACAATTTTGCCCGATACGAAAATGAGCATTGTCAGCTTGGGCTCTGTGAGTCGATAGATGAGGCCTGGAAACAGCTCGGGCTCATACTACATAGAGGATAGTTGGTGAGCGAATTGGGAGAAGAAAGTGACATACGCTGCAAAATCGGGCGTGATCGTTCAGTATGCCTTCCAGTCGTATTGAGAAATGCACATCTGAAGTGCCCATAATATTTTGTATCCGGAAATTTTCAAATCGCGCTGGAAAATGAAGTTTCTGAGAAATCGACTAAGTTTACCTACAAAAACCAAGTGTAATTTTGATTTTGACCTGAATGACCCGAGTAAATTTTCGACCAGCGAGTCGACAGAATTCTTCGCTTCGGGCTCCTGTTATGACGATCTAAACGCCCACAAGACTCAGATGGATCCCACTCTACGATATTGGATGTGTCTACCTTCCCAGAGCTGAAAATCAATGCGGTCGTCTTGGGGTCTCGGAGGCGCATCACAACGGCGCAAAATCTCTATAAAAGAGCGATTTAAGATGTGATTGCTGGATGGATCGCATGACTGGAACCTTGGGGTTGTATTCTGCATTACGAGCGTGCAATGCAATGGTCTTTAACTCTAATCGCGTCTTGAGGTCGATGGTGCCCACGACGTTCCTAGATTAAGATGATAGGTGAATCATGATGCCTATAATAAGGTGTTGCGTACATGACTTTGGTCTCGATATTGTATTTTGATGCGATTTCGTGTGTGAAGTTGGGCGCCTTTTGTGTGATTTCACAGCTCAGAACCTCATTGCTATAGGTAGCTGAAGAGCAATCCGTGACGCCATTCACATCCTGCGTATCGAGCGCTTCATTGCTGCTGCTTTCTTCACCGCTTGTCATAGTCGCCATAGCGATTACAATGGATTCGATTGGCTAAGACAGATTGTGACAAGTTTTATTTTAGCCAATCATATTTGATGAAATGGTTGATCTCTACGTTGCGCTTGTCATCCATTCGGAAGTGAAAGCGTTAACAAAGGTGGTAATTCGTTTATTACACCGGTATGCTAATAACAGGCGGAAATTACGCATCTCGAGCGATGTAGATTCCTAATATTACAATAATACACTCTTCCGCCTCTTTATTACTAATCTACTCCCACACCGGTACTATTTCCACCAATTAACGAGCTTTTCGCAGGAGACCCCAAAGGAAAACATGTCGCTATTCTCTCGCACATTTTGCGCGATTGTGTTTGTCTGTGCGCTCTATCAAATCGCAATTTCGGAATACACCGAAGAGTCTGTCGATGTGAGCGCTTCATCCTCACCAAAAACAGCTCTTTCGCTTTATTTTCCAGTCCGCATCGATTCCCATCCGTTCGTACTTCCTCTAAAACCGTACTCAAGCGCTTTTGAACAGCTACAAACATTCTGCGATTCCCACAATTTGCAGTCGAATGAATGTGCAACTCAGTTGATCGACTCATTCGCGCAATATATCGATCTCACGCGCTGGTGTCGCCCCAGTCGCTTCTCTTCCGTACCGTTTCCAGCGGTCCTACAGCTCCAAAACAACGCGTTGCTGCAGTATGAATGGAAGTCTGCCGATTGGAATACCGCCACCGTCGCACTTTGTGAGCCGATGGAAAGCGAAAAGGAGAAGAAGGAGAGTGATTGCGTGTCCGTATTCCAAAAAGCTTTCGTATCGACTGCAGAGAGTGTCCGTCAGCTCAAAATATGTCAAAGAAAGCGGAGGAATGACATTATGGACGAAACGATCCATTTTGCACCGATACAGTTCGATTGGGTACCGGACGAAGCGATTGAGAATGAAGCGGACTCGGGAGCCTTAGTGGAAGAGATTTTGGATGAGAGTATTCAGTTTGTACCGATAAGGTACCCAGAACCGAGAAATCCTTCAGCACAAGTCGTTATGGAAGCAAGAAATTACGATGACAATGCCTCTGAGAAGCCGACAGCGGATATCGACGCCAGTATCCACTTTGTTCCTATCGTCTTTCCCGATGAGATACACGAAAGTGTGAAGAGCAAAGGAGATGAACTGGCTGAAGGTAAGATGATGCGGAAGGAGTTTGTTGCGGTATTGACGGATACTGACAGAGTATTTGGATGAGTCGATTGTCTTCCAGCCGATCGTATTCCCAATCGAGGCTTCATTGGATTCCATTGAGCTCATTCCAATGCGAGATCAGCTGGAACTATCAGATACGAGAAAGCTAGGCTTACTCAACTGGATGATCGAGGAAAGGATCGGATGGATGCTGGGTCTCTTAGCCATGCTAGGGATGGCGTGCATCATCTCGTATTTCGTTTGGGAGCACATCGAATCGAGACGTACTCTCACAAAGAAAGAGCTGGTACCTGCAAAAACTGGAGGACTGGCACGCATTTGGAGCTGGATGAAGAATGCTGTATCCCAAAGCAAAGTCAAGACGCAGATAGGAAAGCCAGCAAGCGCTTTACGGGTTGTGGAATCAGCCCCACCACAACTTCGCCAAGATCTCTGCCCGATACTTTCTCGCTGTGCGTCGACCGGAATCATTGAGCAGAGTCGGGTACAAGTTTTCCCGCCACGTCCTTTACAATTTTCCATGGCCGCATGTACGTTGGCACTGGGCAGGGACAATCCTCGCCTTCCATCCAAGCGCGCTCTTCAAAATCGATGGATTTCTCAGCTCTCAACATCTGCGATCGACTTCTCAGCTATTGACTCAGCCATCAGCAATTTGTCACCGCGGAATGTAAACGCTTTTGAACGATTGCAGCGCTATTGGAAATTGAAGCGAGTATCAGCGAGTTTACATCGTCAACGATCACATTCGTTCTCTGTCATGGAACAGCACACTAAGGCTTCCCCTCACTTGGAAAAGAGCGAGAAATCCGGCCGTATGGAGGATCTAAGCAATATTCAACGACAGAATTGGAGTCGTCGTCAGTCTTGTGTATCACAGCAAAATGGACAAGATCGGAGATTGGATGGAAACGGACTCTCTTCGGCCGCGTAGAGCGATATGCTGTTCATAGGAGTGATGTGATCAATTCTTATTGCTAATAGTGTTGGCTCCTTGAAAGCCCAAGTGTGCAATACGATCTCTGCATGGTCTGGAATCATTTACGCGTTGACTTGGTGATGGAGAGGCTATTCCTGCTGCTATCTGTGTCAGCGAAGAAGTGACAGCTTGAGGAAACTGACATTTCATGAGCCCAACGGATGGCTGAAAGACGGCGAGGTACGTGTTTGAGCTCAAGCAACTACCGATTCAGGGTGCAGCCGATGGAATTGGACAGAGTCGTGATGCCCAGGCTCCCAGATTGCTTGCTCAGACATGAAGGATGCGAAGGTATGATGAGACTCTCAGACTTGTTTAAGAACTCTTTTCTTTAGTTTGATCGACAAACAGCAGTGATGGAATGAAGCAGGAAGAAAAACATCGCAATGGTGGCCAGAATGATTGACAGCTTGTAGTCTACAGACAACAAAGAAGCAAAGCGTTCAGTCTCGGAGCCGATGGCATCAACCAAAGTAATACAATTTACTCACCAAACGTACCTAAAAGCTCGTCAAACGCCTCATTTCCCGTCATCCATTGCAAAGAGATTTGGCTTGAGGTGGCAATGTACAACGACAGCAGTGAGCTCATGAGAGCGCTCAAACCATTCCAGAAGAAGCCGGAGGAGACCGAAGACTTTACAGCTAGCGTCCAAGATACGATGAGACTGAAGAAGAATGCTGCTAAAGTAATTGCTGCATCCGTCGACTCCATTTTGACAGCAAGCAAATCCTGCACAACGATATCACAACAAGCAAACAGCGGTTGTCAATTGGGGTACCTCTAGTCCTTGTAAGGGGCCGTTGATGAGATAAGACTTCTCGGCGTGCAACAACAGCAGCATGAAGAACATCAACGATGCATTCAACGTGACCCCAAGCACAAGCCTCAGTGATTCAGCGACACAAGTGCCAAAGAACCCGGTCAGTCTACTCCATAACGAATTGACTTCTCCACCCTCGAGTCGGATGTCATGCAGCAGCAGTCTCTTATCGGCCCCACCACTGACAAGATGGCAGATTTTCGCGTTGTTCACCATACTTGGAGCAAATTCCAACCCGGTGACCGCAAAAGAGTGTTCATCTTTGCAATTTCGAGCATACGCAGTGAGATTATCGGTTCGAAACACTTTGATATCGCCAGTGACCGCAGCAGTAGAGATGAACTTGTCGTCAGGGCTCACACACATGCTTGCAACAGGTCGATCACTTGCAATGGCTGCCGCTTTGATGGTCCAATTCCAATGCTCTGGGTGGGTCTGACACAATGTCTGGGGCATCCATTTGACGAGAACGGCTGTTCCTCTGGCTTGTGTCAATATGGTGTATAATGCTCTTCCATCATTGGAAAATCTCGCACATCGAAACTGATGATTTCTCACTCCAGCAGTGCGAGGGAGTTTCAGCATATCAGAAGCAATGTCCAACGCATCATCTTTCGAGAATGTACATATCGGTGTAAGCTCTGTCAGGCGCCACAAATGGCAGGACTGGTCTTCGGACGTGGAAACGACCAAGTTTCGATGCGATTGCTCAACGTGGATATCGCGGATACGTTTCTTATGCCCACGATACTCTCTCGTCAAGGTCACCATCCACGCCTCCTGTATCGCTTTATCGCCAAGTTTGGGTTGTTCCATGGTACTATTCGACTCGCCATCCGTATGTACCAACGATGTGGACGTCCCTGTAGCTCTATCAATCGGAGATGGATCGCCACTAAGCCTCCACACTCGAACAACTCCATCTTCTCCTCCAGTCAGCAGCGTCGCATTCCCGACAAATCGAGCACAAACCTGTTCAGGACACCTCAGCACCTTCCCCAAAGTCTTTCAGACCCACCTGCGTCGCTTGATCGGCTGCAAAATCGGTTTTAAAGCGAATAAGAAACTTCATTTTCCTCTCCTGAGCGTCAAACTCGTAGATCCAGCACTCCGAATCCACTGAAATGGCCATAAGCGCGCCCTATACAAAGTGTTAGTCCTTTTCCAGCGACTGTAAGAAGGAGAGATACATTGTGTGAGAAGGACACGCCAGACGCTAATTTGTTCCCAATATCTGTGCTCGTTCTCAGTGTAAATTCGCTTTTATCGCCCGCTAATTGATAGATATCCTACGCAGAGTTCTCAGTGTGTATGTGTTATAGCGAATCAGAGACCATACCACTTTGTTGTGTATCCCAGAGCTCATAGACCCTCCTCCTCCGCACACCGCGAGGTGCCCATTACAGTACGAGAGGCCGAGAATCGGATAGCTAACGATCATGGCAGAATGTCAAGCTTATGCACGTTGGAATCAAATCGAGCCGTTCGATACTTTTTATTATCGACGTTATAGACGTTATAGACGCTATCACCGTTCTCGACGCTATGGATGTTACAGACATTGTAGACAGGATGAACGTTATAGACGTTATGAACGTTTTAGTCATTATGAACGTTAAAGACGTTATAAACGTTGTAGACAATATGAACTTTGTAGACATTATGAACGTTATGAACGTTATCGACGCTGTAGACGTGTTATACGTGAAAACGTTAGGGACGTTGTAGATGTTATAGACGTTTCGTTTTAGACGTTATGGACGTTATGGAAGTGTTAGACTTTAGAGACTTTAGAGACGTTAAAGACGTTATAGTGACATTACTGACGTCAGAAATCGCAAAGCGACTGATTTGCACCACTCATACCGACGCAAAAAGCACTTGCGAAAATGCATCGCAATCTCCAGCGCGCGTGGAGAACTGCTGCAGGATGCATGCCAATCGGATCCTATGCACCATCCGCTATCGCCTGCAGTCCGTTTCGGCGCACAAACGGACCGCAACGCTTGAATTTAGCTCTTCAAAGTCGACAGCTGTGCAGCGGATCCGACAAAAACGATCTCACCAATTCGGAAGCGTTGACATCGAAACCGCAGAGAGAGGGCGACGAGGAAGCTCTCAAAGCGGAAGAATGGGCAAAACAGTTTGAAAGAGAAGTAGCAAAGTGGAAAATGAGTGACAGAGACACAGAAAGCGATATGTTCTCTATGGATCCCGAGCGAATGTATTCTGTAAGCGAATGTTGCGCCAAGAGGCTTTTACTTAGACTTTGTATGGACAGGAAATCCCCCAAATGAATGAAAGTCTCAATCTAAACGCAATCAGCGAGCAATTCGGACTCGATCCGATGCCATACCTTCACAATGCATCGGCGTACGTGGGAGAAATACGGTGGATGTGGGGATCTGACAGGTTGGTTGTGTAGAGCGATGCCAGAAGCCTTGAATTGGAATGACGAGGAAGCCAGGAATTCCATTGAAAAGGAGCCGGTGGAGAAGCCTGCCAAGTATCTGCAAAGAGCGAATCATCAAGATATCGTGGAGCTCGCGCTGGTGGATGGGTGTACTGCTTGATTTCCATGCAGAAAGAGTAATGATTTCTCTGTAGGATACCGACCTTCTTCGGCTTTTCGTCACGCCTGCCGGTCGTATTCGTCCTCGTCGATTCACTGGCTTACGTGGTCCTCAACAGCGCAAAGTAGCTCGCGGGATTAAAGTCGCTCGTCATCTCGCTCTTTTGCCTTACTTATCGAGATATCCTGAACCATCTCCAGAGCAATGGCGAGCGATTTTCGGTGAAGAAATACGAAAGGAAGAGGCTAGACGACTACGAAGAGAAGAGGATGGTGAAGAGGACGACCAGGATTCCGACGACGAATACGATCACAATTATGACCTCGATGAAGACGAAGACGACGATAGCCAGGATTACTCTGATATGGATGATGACGATGACCTCGATTCTGGTCGCAGAAGCTTCGACAATGACGATCGGGATGAGTTTTAAGCGACCTGTTCGTCTCCAGCGGCGTACACTTGGCGTCAAAGACACTGTTGAGGGCAACAACAACGATAGAAATAGAAAGCTTGTGGTGCAACGATACCGTTCCGATGGGGTACAAAGGCAGTCAATTATTGGAAATGAACGACTAATCTCAAGAAAAGTAGCTCCTTTTTCATTCTTTCGCCTTCTTTTTCTTCTTCTTCTTGAGCTTTTTCTTGTCTGGAGAATTGCCCGGGCTGCTCGCTGCGTCTACGGCCTCACGTTTGTGTTTGCTTTCTTTCTTGACCTTTTTAGGCGAGCCTGGCGTGCTTTCATCGACTGGGGAGGCTTCCTGAACCACCGAAACTGGTTCTGCACCATACAATTTGGAGACTTCGACTGGAGTCGATTCATTCACTTTTCCATACTTGCCAATTTTGCCTTCCTTGACGAGATTTTTGACACGTTGCGCCATGGGTCCCAATCCCCATCGTCGAGGATACGTATCGCGTTCCATAATGACACGTTTGATCTTTGCAACTACGCCGTGGTCGCATGTGGCCATGACCGCCGTGGTCATTTGTGCGATCCCAATCGCGATAGCTTCGCCCTTGGTCGTCATCAGCACAACTTCTTCCCCGATATCAATGTCATCAGCGAATCGTAAAAGACCTGGAACCATAAACTTGGCTCCATAGCAAATCGCATTTACAGAGCTGTCCTTGACAACAATGCGCTTGTAGCTTGTTAATAACACTTCCAGCGGTCGAACGACTCGACGTAAATACGACTCATCTTTGTAGTTATCGTACTGATACTGAGCGTCCATGACGTCATGCATCGTCACCATTCCGTCTTGCTCACTCATAGCGCCTGAACGAACTCGCCGAAGCTCTTGCATGTGTCCTCCAACGCCCAGCACGAGTCCAAGATGCACACAAAGCGTCCGAATGTACGTACCCGCTTCACAACTGACCCAGAAAACGCCCAAATTCCGTTTCTCATCATACTCAATCAATTTGCTTTGGTAGATCGTACGGATACGAAGCTGCCGTTTGACTGCTGAAATCAATGGCGGTCGTTGGAACAGGGCGCCAGTCAGCGTTTCAATGGCATTGGCGAGCTTGACTTGGCTCTCAATTGCATTATGCAGTCGTACAACGGCCACATACTCTTTCCCTGCTCCTTGCTGCGACTTGACCAGTCGAGTTGCACGATCCACACAGACAATTAGACATCCCGTCACCTTGGGGTCCAATGTACCTGAATGCCCCGTTTTATCGACCCGTAAAATGCGTCGAATCCACGCGACCACCTCATGTGAGGAGGGATTTGCTGGTTTGTCGAGGTTGATGATACCATATCGAACGTAATCCTGGATGTTCCGCTTCAGAGGGCTGGAGCTGCAGGGTATCGGAGTGTAATGTCCCGTTCGGATGTTCAGTGTGTTGTAATTCTTGAGCAACAGCGGCCATTTGGAGGTGTCTAGCGTTGGGGTATAGCTTTCCGGTGCAATGAGATCGGTATCCGGCTTGCGTTCGAGTTCCATCGATTGCTTTCGCTTCTTTTTCTTCATTTTTAGCTCGCTGGACGTCATGGAGACGACTGGTTCCCAGCCGTTCGAGCGAAACGAACCGTAATGTTCTTATTAAAGGACGCTTTCGATTGGGTCGAGAATTATGCGCAAGCTCAAGTATCATGAACAAAAGCTGTTAAAGAAGGTGGACTTTCTCGAATGGAAGAACGAAAACAACCTTCACGAAATCAAGGTCATCCGGCGGTACCGAATACCGAATCGGGAGCAGTATCACGCGTATAACAGGCTCGCAGGACACATCCATCAAGTGGTTCATCGGCTGAAGAAAAGACCCGCCGATGATTCCTTTCGTATTGAGACAACGGAGGCGCTGCTGGAGAAGCTGTTTGGTATGGGGTTAATTCCTACGAAGAAGAGCCTTTTGGTGGCAGAAAATGTGAACGTGTCGTCGTTTTGTCGACGCCGTTTGCCTGTGGTAATGATACGATTGAAAATGGCAGAGACGATCAAGGAAGCGACTACTTTTGTGGAGCAAGGGCACGTTCGGGTGGGTCCGAATGTGGTCTCGGACCCAGCGTTTCTGGTAACGCGGTCATTTGAAGATTTTGTCACGTGGGTCGACAGCTCCAAGATCAAACGGACGATTATGAAGTACAACGATAAGCTGGACGATTACGACTTGCTGGGGAATTGAGGGGCTTTGGCGTGGACCAGTACCGAGGAAGAGGATCTGTCTGTCTTTGGCTGATAAAAATAGAGCTGCTTTTTTAAGATTGGGAGAGAGCCTGTTATCTACCGCAACTTTTCGCGTCTGTTGTGCTCACAGTTTGTTTCTCCTTTTCAAACAACAGTTTGGATGCATTCACGGACGCTTTTCTTCAATGTTGTGGTTTGGACCGCATCCGCCCAGGCTCAGACTGTGGTGAAGGAAGTCTTTGATGGAAGTATTTTTCGGACCAGCAGCTTTATGACGGTCGATCAATACAAACTGAGCATCACAGAGCCTTCCATGCTTTTGGAAATCGATATGTTGTCCATGGAAACCAACAATAACAAAAGCTTTGTGGATGTGAATGGAGACTGCGACTCGGCTTTTATCGACTCACAGGTGTATCTTTTCCAGCAAAGTGGAGTGGCTACATGGAAATTGGTTGCATCAAACGACGATGAGACAGATGTGATTGCGAATTACGGAAAGGGACGAAAGGATGGATCCATTAGCGTGCAGGACTCGTACCTGCTTCGGACCTTGCAGCCTGGGAACTATATGCTTGCTGTTGGTCGATATCCATTGAGTGCAGCAGAGGCTCTGGCGGGTCGAAGTGGTGGAGCCAATGTCGGGTACACCCCTTATGCTTGTCAGACCAGAAGAGCTCCGTATGGCAATTATAGAGCGACAATTCGTTCGAGGTCGATGAATGGGAATAAGGTCGTTGTTGCGTCCCCTTGCTCGTATGTGGGAAGCAGTTGCGGTGCGATTATGAATGTACAGGAATGTGTGTTTCCATTACAGTCTCAGAGTTCGTACAATGCGATTGCCACAACCTGCCGGTACGACCGAGCAATTTAGGATCAGACATGGTGTATAGGATATAAAGATAGAACAAATATACTTGTCCATTTATTTGAAATAGTACGTTTGCCACATCCGATACCCGGCAGCTTGGCCGAGTGGTTAAGGCGATGGCCTGCTAAGCCATTGGGGTAACCCGCGTGAGTTCGAATCTCACAGCTGTCGTTTTCAATATAGCACCAATTGTATCAATGATGTAGGCCGTCATTTCCTTCAGAAATAATTACCTTGGAGTAACAATCAATACGCAATAAAGCATCTCACCTTGCTCTTTAATATGTGATACAGTAGCATCACTTATCCAAAAATGCAGAGCCTTCTAATTTGACGATATCGAGTGAGTGATGATCATAATGTCATTTTCCCTTGGGAAACAAGCAGTCAAAGTCAACTTCCTTTAGCGCGCTCTGACGCTCATTCTGGATCCAATCAACCCGGCGCTGCGGGTACACCCTCCACCTCTATCTAAACTCACCATTCCTTACATTCCACCGCCTAAGGGATAGCTCAAAACGCGCCAATACACCCGCTTTTGCGCAATGGTAACGTATAAGTGCAATCGCAGTATACAATTATTTATTCACATTGCAGAAGCGCGAAAAGGAAGACACTTGCTCGACAATCACTCGCCAACCGCTGCATCATTGTCTGAAGCATGACGTCCAAAAGTTACGAGTGAGGCACAGATTCTGTCTTTTTGACTGCCATGTGCTCTATAATTTTCCATTTCCCTTGGTTTTTCTCGTTTCGACTGGCGGCTGCTTGTTCCTGGAGGAGATACTCCTTTGCACATTGGTCGAAAAGCGCCATATCGTAATCCATATACAGCTTCAAGACATTCTGTGGACAACGAAAAGCATTTGAGCGACCTGGCGATATCACACAGCAATGGGAGTTAGTACCTGAGCCAGACCCTCGACAGTGACGTTCCAATGCCCAAGCGAATTCTTGTACAGCGGACCATAAATAAGCGGTAAAATCAAGTGTGCATGCTGTTTGCTCAAGCATCCATTGTTGACCAAATGTTCATTGTTCCATAGAAATAATGATCTCTCCGCGACCTGGAAATGCTGACTCCCAAGCCACTTTGATAAGGCGCGGAACAGAAGTTTGTGAACCTGTTGTAGCTGTTCGGATCCCATCAATTCTAGAATTTCTTCCAATTCATTGAGGAACAGCACTTGTTTGGATGAACAAGACCACGGCCAGAATTTGAGGATGCCTTTGATGATACAAATTGCAGTGTCTGGATCTTTCTCCACAAACTGCGTGACGCAATACGATAACTGCTGATGGTACATGGCGACAGACTTGGGTTTGTGCAAGGGAATGAGTGCTCGAACTAGAAATTGCAAGTGTTCCACTTTGAGAGGCATGGCGAACCCATTGATGATACTTCCGAGAATCTCCAGTAATTCACCGATTCCATTGTGTCGTTCGGTTTCGTAAACAAACGAATAGAAGACGTTGCTGATGGCTTTCCGAATAAAAGATCGATGGGACATAAACTTGCCATAAATGCGGTGAAGAATTGTTTTCAAGTAATCTCGTTCGCGTGCGTCTTCACTATCGAACAACTCCACAAGGTACAGACAAAATTTTTGATCCACATACTTTTTTGCCACTTTTGCAACGACTTCATTAGATACCACAAATCGTAAAAAAAACTCGTAAACTACTTGTAGATGAGGCCATGAAGGTTCCAGTACGGGTTCATCTTCTTCTGGGTCAAAGTCTTCGGTTTGGGGAGGAAGAGCGCGGCAGATATTGACTGTCTGTACACATACAAAGACTCAGCAATCAGCAATCCCAAGCTCAGGCCGTGACGTCGTACCACCATACGCATGATATCTGGCATCAGCGTTTCCGTGAAGATCTTCTGACCACCAGGATTGTTGACATAATCGACCAATTCCAGTAGTGTTTGCCGTTTTAAATCTTTCCCCCTATAAAAACAATTTGATTTTTTTTCCAATTTTCCCGTATCTCAGTAAAGTTACTACCAACCTTTTATCCGATGAAGGATCCTCAAAATTGAAAATGACGCAACAGAGCTCCAATTTTTGCTGAAACAAAACCTATCAGGCTCATACGTAAGCGTGGAAGAAGCTAAAGCCTCATCAACCAACCTCTCTTTTCTGCGAGGATGTGTCCTTCAAATGCGGTAAATCCTTGAGAGCCTGTATCTTCTGATTCCTTGCTGTAAATGATCGTCGACGCTCGCGTTTGGGAAGAGATAAATCCGATCGAGCCACTTCTCCAGTCAGAGGCGTCGAAGCGGCCACACCAAGTACATTTGTTCCAGCTGCTGCCGTTGTGGCTTTGGTCCCTGTACCTCCAGCTTCACCATCGAGACGATCTGACGTGTA
Source organism: Albugo laibachii (assembly GCA_902706625.1). Taxonomy (NCBI): domain Eukaryota; phylum Oomycota; class Peronosporomycetes; order Albuginales; family Albuginaceae; genus Albugo; species Albugo laibachii. The sequence continues at coordinate 34,693 of CACSLJ010000030.1, read as the reverse complement.
CGTCGTATTAAAGTGCTCGCCGTTAGTGCTCAGTTTTCGTTTCACAGTTTGCAGCATCCCTTTCATGCTTCGAGTCCAAAACTACCGGTTTTCGCAAGGTATTGTACCTCGACGTAATGGATGGATCGATTTGCTACAGGAGGTTTGGATAACTGTGCAAATATGTCGCTAAAAGGACGTTTTGGAGATGGGACTTTGGTGAGGTGTGATTGGATGCTTGGGATGGAGGCGTACTGATAGGTCGTGGAGTGCTTTCTGGTGTCAATTGCGTTAATTAGCGAGAAAGCGGTGGAAGCACACAAAGCATGCACGACCAAACCGATTACACTTTTGGGGGTGGAAAGTTTTAAACAGTTTGGATTGGAATGATTTATTCGATCTAAACACCAGTGAAACGACGCTGTGTACCGTACCGTTCAATATTGAATTTTGAGACAGTAATGCACGCGATAGAGAATTTATTGCAATGGAGAGCTCGCTTTGATACAAATGTAAGTGTTCTCGGCATTCACGGCCAAATGAGCTTTCTTCCTGCTGCTATAATGCGCTCGAATACAATAAAGTGTTGTGATTGGGTAATATACCCTTTAGCCCATCTTTTGATTGGTTATCACTGCCTGTGGCCTTTCAAGATACCAATCTGCACCCAATTCGATGGAAGCTGACGATGATCTTTTCTCTGCAATTAAAGCACGAAAGCGACCCGCTCCAAGACTACCTGACGGAGATTACACTCTTCCAAGTAATCCAACTGCTGTAGAGGTTCCTGATACCCGTCAATTAGAGCTACAATCGCCTCTTGGTTCTCAGGCCTCCATATTGACCTCATCCCAGACGCCAGCAATAGCGAGCTGCACTGATGACTTGAAGCAATTATCGACTCGTCCGCGACCTAGGAGAATGGCTGATTCCTCTACTTCTCCGAATATACTATCAGGTAGCCCCTCGGAAGGATCCTTCCGCCTAGAAGGGAGATGGGAGCCCGAGCAAGAAGACGGCCTTCGTAGCGATGTGATTGCATATTCCGTCAAACGAACAAGAGTAAAGGAGCTCTCCCGTCAATTTTATGATACTATTCAATCCCTCGAAAGTGTGAATCTTAAACGTGAGGAGAAATCACAAAAGCTCGCCGGATCGGAAGCCTTTGAGGACTGGAAAGTGGCACAAGCTCCAGGCTTTTGTGCGTGTTCGACGAGATGGAAAACTTTTCAGGATGAGATGGAATCCTGTTTTCAGCAGATAGAGGAGATGATTGAGCTGCATCGAGAGTACTTTAGTGCACACGCAGAGGACGGTCTTCCGCTTTCAAAGCCGACAATGGAGAAGCGAGTCGTAGAGCATTCCATGGCAACATTCCACAAGCTCAAATATTTGCGGTCTCGATATCACGAGCTTGCCATTCCAATGGCATCCAAAACGACCTCGGATCGACGATACGACAAGGACGACTTCACGGGTGTGTTTCCTGGCTGTCAATTCACTCCAATACCTCGAAATGACAGCGCAAAGGACCAAAATCGGAGAAAAGCAATCGATTCAGAGGGCAAAATGGAGCAAACAGCCTACTCAGTGAGTCTTAAATCTGACACAGGTATGTCTCCCGGGAATCATCTTCCATATCTCGTGCTTACGAGGGCGTAGAATGGAGCAGGCGTTTCGAAGAGATCAAGCGCTCGCTGGCTGCTGTAATAAGTGCAAAGAAGCGGCACGATGGGCTGTCCAAATCTCTCCACGATGGATGTGGACAGACAGACGTGCAAACAACCTCCACGGACCCAGCCAATTTGCAATTCAACCAGCTTCTGAACAAGTGGAACTCGGAGACAAACGATGAATTCAAGAATCAGGCTAAAGGTCGCAAGCTAATTCACCCAGAATAGAACAAATCCATTTGACCCGCCGTCTGCCCTCTCACTAATACCATCATCGGACATGAGTGCATCCCGTGTCATCGTCATCGCTGAGGGTCCGACCGAAAGCTTACAGCTCGAGAGCCTGAGTAACAAGAAAGACTCCAATGTAAATCGACCAGCCAACACGAAATGGAGACAGCAGACTCTGCCCAAGTGGGAACCCATGTTGTCTCTTCCTCTGACCATTCTTACATGTCTCTTGATCGGGCTGAGTTGCATGGCGCTGGGCTTGCTGATTCTCGCGGCTTCGGAGAGCAACCTATCGCATCGCATTCAATACGACGCTGGATCGGATACCAATTTCTCCGATCGAAGAGGAGCGATGCCCCAGCAAAAGGACGGAAGCGTGTTGAACATTACAAACTGCCTCTTGGATCATTCGGAGGAAGCCAACTCGTTTCACGCTAATCACACGTGCTTTGTGAATATCACACTCCAGCATACGATTCTCGACCAGGCATATATCTTCTACGAGCTTGAAGGCTTTTACCAGAATCATCGCCGATTCATGAGTTCTGTGATGCGGACGCAATTCACTGATGAGTGGCGGCCTGGGATGAGTACGAATTGCGCTCCACTGGTTTCAGCTCAATCTTCCTACTGCTTTGAAGGCATTTGTGATCCGGAGGTACGCAATCGTGAGCTATTCCCGTGTGGGATCGTCGCGAATACGATGTTCAACGATATCTTTTGGCTTCATCATGGCTTACTACCAACTGGAGAGGTCCTGGGTCGTACTGATTTGGTCCATCGAGGGATTGCGAGGCGTTATCCGTCACACAATGAGAAGAATCCAAGCTGGGAACTACTATTTGATGCATACCTTCCAATCTGGAACAATCCAAACATGAGCCGTATCGTTCCTTCACCTTTAGAGCCCAACATCACACCACACATCACAGAGGACTATACAAACAGCACAGCCTGGGTTGTAGACCCTCGCGATCCGTACGCAGGTAGCGGTGTGGGTCTCGAGAATGAGCATTGGAGAGTCTGGGTCGAACTCGCTGCCACACAGCCGTTCTGGAAGCCTTTTGGCACGATTGATCGAACACTTCCCAATGGAACGAATCTGGTCTTTGCAGTGCAGTCCAACTTTTATGTCCGATCGTTTGGAGGTTCCAAGGCACTCATCATCAGCGACCTCACATGGTTCGGGAGTAGGAATCATACTCTTGGAGCGTTTTTCATCGGCATTGGCGTCATTTTCCTCCTGGGCTGGGTCCTTTACACAATACGATGGCTGAGGGGCTCTCGTCGACTCGGAGACGCGGCTTCACTAGCTTGGAAACACAAGACGACCTAGCATCACTGAACAGAGTTTATTTTTTGTTAGCCGCTTCTATGAACACCCGCTGGCCAATTTCGGAGCTCCACAAGTTCCAGCCACGAGTTTGAGTGGATTCCCGTCTTTCGAAACCAATTGTCGAAATCCTGTAACGATACCATTCGTGTCATTGAATTCACTTCGTACGTCTCCTCTTCGTCTTTGCTCTCACTCTGAGTTTCGCTGGCATTATCGGAATCTTCAAACGACAGGAACGCTTTCATAACTTCTTGGGCACCCAACTGAGCAGAGTAACGAGTCACCTCACCACTGAATGAGCAGCTGATTCCATATAATCCCATGAGGAACGCCGTCAGGCTGTCTTGAAGGGCATCAGAGCAGACAGCTGCATCGGAAGTCGCAATTTCTGCGGAATTTGGGGCCGATAAGAGCCTGCTGCTACACGTGAGCTTTTGAAGCATTGTTCCACCGCAAAGAAGGAGCATCCCGCTGATGATCCACTTCACATTGACATTCTTTCCACCGTTTCTTGATCCGTCCGAGTGCTTGGAGCCGTTCTCGTGAACAAAAGCTTCGCAAAGCATGTACACAAGGTCAATGGCTTCTTCGGACAATGCTCGTAAGGAAGCGTTTGACTGTTCTCTTTCACTATTGACGGGACAACAGATCTCCACCGCACGAGTCACGCATTCAATGGAGGTATTCGAGGCGTCCGAGCATGGAAGATCTTCAAGTTGGTGTTGTAGACGCCCAATGAGATCAGAGGCAGAGACTCGATGCAGCTGTGTCTCGGACAGAAATGATCCCAATCGCAAGAGATCTTCGGTGAAGAACTGAAGCTCAGCAGCGTTCTCTGCGATGGCAAATACCAGTAGAGGAGAATCGGACAGGCTGGAGATTGGTCGGTAGGCGGGTACATTGCCACTATCTCGCGTTTGGTCCGTCGAAGACTTTTTGAAAGGCTCCAAAGCGATATCACTTTGACGCACATGAACTCTGTGGGTCCTCTTCTTCAAAGAGCTCAGTCGTTCAGGCTTGATGGATAGCGCCATATTGCGTGTTTTGATGTTGGAAATTGCCGGTGCTGCCTCTTCGTTGGTCTTCTTGAATGTTTTCTTCGGCTCGGGAGGCGTTTGCTTTTCCCATTTCGCGACATCGAGGAGCTCCACCCAAGAGATCAGCTGGTAGCCTCCTTTATTGTACCATTCTCCAAACTGCTCGAATGTGATTCGACTCCGCGTTCTAGAGATAAAGGCAGGAGACAGATTCGCCTCTGCTCCATGTCCATCGTGCAGAAAATCGCCGAGAACTTCTTCAATGAATTCATCGGCCTCGATATACATCCTCTCCATTCTGAGTCGATACGTTACGTCACTCAGCGACATCAGCGATAGCAAGAAGGAACGGAGGAAGAGGAACAGCGTCGACTGAGACAAGCTTCTGGGTCCTTTTCCATAGATACGTTGTATCGCTCGATTCGATCTCGTATCGTCCCCATCAGTCTCGAATGCCGGATTGGGACCTCGATGCATCATATTGGCGACAAACTCGAACGCAAACTCCAGTTTATGGCTCTTGGACCCTTTTCCGAGTATGCTCAACCCGCAGGCAAGCTCCATCGCACTCACTTGATTTACTCTTTTTCGATCAAAGCTGTTAAAGATGCGAGATAAGAGCTTTGAAGCGAGCTGTTGAGCTTTATCAGAGTCTGGTTTGCTGGGTATCAAGCTTCGAACACATTCGTAAAAGCGTTTTCGAGAGATGGAGAGCTTCATTACGTCTTCCTCAATGGTGTACGAATACGATGGGTCTTCGTTCTTGCAGGGAATCGGAGTCGAGTACGCGAGAACAGCATCAAAGATTTCACTCAGCGGCACGTTCGGAAGCTTGGTTGTGTCCAACATTGTGAGGTAGCTCGATATATCGCTTTCCGTAAAGTGTAATATATTGTTCTCCTCCGACATGTCGAATGCGTAGACGGGTGGAGCTTGCTGTCGTGTGGCGTTGAAGGCTTGTGCAGCAGGCCATTTCGTTAGGTCAAGCAGCTCGAGCCAAGGACAGCTGATGTAGCCTCCAGCTGCATACCACGATGCGAATTCCTCCAGTGAGATATGATCCAAATGCTTGCATTTGATCTGGATGAAGACCTTTGAGACGAGCTCACTTGTGTATTGAGCGGCGATGGAGCTCGTGTTCCATTCGTCCGAGTTTTCTGTGGAGCCGGCCGCGTAAGCCGAGAAGGCAAACAACACAGACAAAACAGATCGAAACATATCGAACAAATGTCGTCGGTGGACGAATCCTTCCTTGTGGCTGAATAAGCGGAAGAGAAGGCTCAGTTTGGATCCTTTTGATGTCCCGCAGAATACGCTCAGACCCGCGAGCAATTGAGCCAGATGAACGGAGCTTATAGAAGCTAGGCTTGAGCTTCGATTCTCTTGTTTGCTGTCGGAGGATTCCTCTGCATCGACGATTGACTCGCTCTCAAAAATAAAGAAGATTCGGAGCATGTGGAAAGACAAGAGCTCCTGCTCCTCTTTGACAAGCGATCCCGAGGAGACAAGACTTCGAACAGCCATCAAGTATCCCTGCTTGGTCATTTGATTGCTTCGGGCATGCAGTTTCAATCGGTCCAGAAGCTCGTCACAGCTCATCGATCTCAATTGCAATCGTTCGGAAATCGTGAACACAATTGCGACGTCTTTGAGTCGAATTTGAAGCATAACTTTCCCATCGACCTCCGAATGGAATTGGAACGCAACACTCTGTAAGTCGATATCGAGAGCTTGAGAATCTCTATTTGGTTCCGTTGGCTCACTCGATACGTCGAGAGAAAGCTTGGAGGAGGTTTCCACTCGGTCATTGTCAAAGGCTTCCGAGCTATCACGTTCATTCTCTGAGTGGATCGACCAAGTTCGATCGGTAGAGACGCTTGCTCTCTTCTTCTCGTCGTTTTCTGCAAAGCTTGCATGCGTCTGGGCCTTCTTCATCGCCGGAAATGACTCACGATAGGGTCGTGTCACTTTCTGGGTCATGTACTCTGTCACCGCATTTTGCCGACGCGTAAATTTGAGTATGGCATCTCGAATGTTGGGAGGCACATCTGGCCACTTTTTGGAGTCTAGAAGCTCGATCCAAGCGATTATATTGTATCCGTGCATCGAGTACCATTCTGCAAACGCATCAAACGATATGACATCATTCCCCGGTGGTTCTGTCTTCATTTCCATTGAATTTCTCTCAGCCGGAAGAGCAGGAGGTATCGATTGTTCCACCTGACCAAATGACGCTCGTGACAAATCTTTCTCGCCCGTAGATTGCGTTTTATCCAGAGTGTCCCGTGTGTCTTTGAATATCTTATTCGTGATGCAGATGGAGGCTGCATCCACGATATTTTGCGAGCGCTTGAGCGGATAGATCGCAGCCATTCCCAAGGACCAAAAGAAGCGTCAAGAAAGACCTGAGAAATCTCCACATTTCACGACGAGTGAGGCATCCATCTCGATCCACATCAAACAAGCGGAACGCAAACGCCAACTTTTCGCTTTTGGACCCAGCGAAAAACAGGGAAAAAGCAGATACAAGCTCCTTCAGATCTACTTTCCCCGTTCCAGCTCGGTTGAATGCAAAGTAGATTCGAGACAAGGAGCTAAGCAAGGCTGGATACACTTCAGTGGTGAAGTCCGAAGCGCTACCCAAGTTTTTGTTGAGCTGGGCTTCTCGTAAAACTTTTTTTGCCCATGAGGGCAAGAGGTCTTGGATACAAGCATCAAACGTATCTTTGTCCATACGAGCAACAAAGGATCGAGCGCCCCAAGACGGAGATGGAGGGGGAGCCAGGAAAGGTGCAAAGACCTTGAGTAGTCGACATAATCCTAATTGATTGAATTTGGTGGCTCGTTGGAGCTCAAAGTAGCTGAGCAAGTCTCCATTGTCGAGGCAGAGAGCTGAAAACGGCCTTTTCCCGGTCTTGGCTCCACCAATTTTGATATCGACTGGAAGCTCAAACTCCAGAATAATGTCATGTTTCAATACAATACCAGGCAATGTAGAGGATTCTTTGTTGCTTTGAGTGTGAGCATGTAAAAGGGCTTCGTCTTCCTTGGCCACTTTATTGCCCCAATTATCTTCTGATTGAGAGTTTTCGAGCTTAAAGGTCGATGGTAGTGGCGTAGTGTCAAATAGATCCACTTGGAAAGCCTTTGAGACAAAAGCCCATTTCCTAAGATCGAGTAATTCCAGCCAGCTGATTGCCTTGAATCCCCCGGAATTATACCACGCCCCAAAATCCGCAAAGGTGAATTCCTCGCCCCAATTTTGCGTCGTGATGTTATGATCAAAGTTTTGAGAATCGCTTCTCTTTTCCGTACTCAGGTCTTCATGTATGCCTTCTGTGATATTCTCAAGGATTTCTTGCTCTCCGGTATCCACAAGCTCAAATATCGAGCCATGACGTACAATTGAGCTGTCAGAAGGCGGTGACACGAATAGGAGCATGATCAGTATAGATCGTAGGAAGCGCCATAATTGCTGAGAATTGAGGTAGCCTTTGCCATCAATGTCAAAGTAATGAAACGCCGCTGCCAATTTATCGCTTTTGGAGCCCCAAGTGAACAAGCTGAACCCTGCAGCTAGCTCGATAGCGTCAACATGCTGAAGCTTGCTGGTTACATAAGGCTTGAATGCATCAAGAATCAGGTCGCTAAAGCCGTCTTTTCGTGGTGGATTTGAGGTTGTTTGGCTCAGAAGCTCCTCAACCACTTGGAGAAAGGTTTTCTCATCCAAAAGCCCGTCTTCTGTATGCCTGAGAAACGATTCAAACATCATTTTGGGTGTTAATCGCGTCCAGCACGTCCACTTGACAATGTCGAAAAGCGTCTCTGCTGCTGTACTCGCGATCGATAGAGTGCCTCCATCCACCCCTGAAAATATAAAAGTCAAATCCGACTTGAATGTCCTTTTCGCGGAGACTCCATCGTTTCCTTCCTTTTCTGTGACTTCGTGAGATTCTTCGCATTCGCCCTTTTCTTCTTCATCCCAATCAACCTGAATACGAGCACTCTCCTCTGATAAGTGTTGTGAGATTGGCATGGGACTTTGAGCGCCATTCGATCGCTTCGATTTGGGCCATTGGGTCGTATCGATGTACTTGAGCCAAGGAACAACCATATTGTGATCCAGGTCTTTCAAACACGACCAAAGCTCATCGAAAGTGATGGTATCCAAAGTTTGATGGTCGAAAATACGGGCTACCGTGCTCCTCAGACAGTGAACTACCACATCATTCGTGGAGATAAGTGACATTGTATCGACATTTTCCTGCTCAAAAATGGCAATGATAGCCAATAACAAGCAATGTAAGGCCTCTTGGAGGACAGTCGGACGAATCATACGACCAGAGCGCTCTTCAGTGTTTTCAAAAAGCGCCAACTCAATAGCTGTTTCAAATTTTCTTTCCACATCTCCGGGCAGTAAAACCAACGTTGCGATGAATAGCTAAACGAAATTCTCATAAAATAGCTCGTCAGATAGAACTGTGACTCTTACCTCTCTTCCAGTATTCTTCCCGACTTGAGAAAATGTCATGAAAATCCTTCTCAAAACTGTCTCAATGGGTCGGAATGTTTCGGTGGGCTTCAAAGGGTATAAGAACTCGTAGAATGCCATCAGGTATTCTTCAACGTCATGTTGGGTAAGGAAGGTCAATAGGTCCTCTTCTGATCTCTTTATCTGTTGGAGGCGCTTTTGAGCTTCGGGGATGGTAAAGTGATGCACTAAAAGCGATATTGTGAGCGAGGTACAGTTCCTTTGAGGATGACACGTACACTGTGAGGCAACGAGCGCATTCTGGATTGTTACAGCCCGTTTCGCTTGAATTGTGAGAGACCTCTGCGCGATTTCATGAACGAAAGGAAGCTCCAGATCAATGTCCGCGTCGATTGAGGAATGTGAAACTGGAAGAGGCTGATGCGTCGGTGAGGAAGTGATGGAAGGTGATGCTGTCATCATTTTTACTTTGCGAGTTATCACGCCGCGGGATTATACGCAGCGTAAAGCAGACTCTTGTTCAAGCGTTGATCTTGCAAAGCGTCGGACACAATACTACCTGTTTAATAGGATAATACAAGACAATGCATACGACCTTTAATGATCTCTCTACAAATATAGCATTAGCTAGTAGGTAAGGAGCTATATACTCTGACATACAATACAACACCATCTAGAATGATTGTCGCTATGATGAAGTCGAGTGATCTTATCCTTAGTGTCCGTTAGCCTGCAATGACAATTAATAAACCAATCGATCAAGCCAATTCGAGTCCATCACTGCCTACTATGTAGATTACAGTACATACTATAGAATTTTTTAGAGTCAGTGCTATATATAAAGGCTCTAATAGGATACTTTCGATGCTGAAAATAAGATTATATTTTTGTATCTCGCGTATTGAGACTTTGCCTTCATTGTCATTTTTGCTGAATGAGTCAATTAAGACGAGGTTTTGGTAGTCGACTTGATACGCGATATACTAATTTCTTCCTATCGAAACTTCCCGCAACCTTCCCGGTCCTTCACGAACGTTTTACTGCTAGAAAATCCACGAGCTTGAACGGATTGTACGCGATCACATCTCGACCGCGAATTCCATCATTGCGTGATTGCATTGGTAGTGACATTGAGGCTCTATTCAGAAAAGTTGATAGCAAATATAGTGGCTTGATTTCAAGGGAGGAATTCCGTACCTGCATTCTGTCACATCTTGGGCTTCAAGTTGCAAAGGAAGAAGGCAAAGCACACGCTGACATGGTGACGCGACCCACAACCCAGCAGCTACGATTAGTGATGTTGGGATCCGCCATTCCTTTTGTTGGTTTCGGGCTGGTTGATAATATTATATTGCTTGCAGCGGGAGATATGATTGAGGATTACTTTCACGGTGCTTATCACATTTCGATACTTTGTGCAGCGGCGCTTGGAAATACTGTTTCAGATGTGATAGGACTGAGCCTGGGAGGTGTGATTGAGCAATTTGCTCGAAAAATTGGCATTCCTGATCCAAATCTGACCAAGAAGCAGGCGAATATGGCCATTACCCACTGGTGCAACTTTTTTGCATCCGCTGCCGGTATCACTGTCGGTTGTCTGCTTGGAATGATACCGCTCTTATTCATGGATCATGGAGATGATAAGGAGAAAGTCAAGAAAGAGAGAGTAGCATCCGTATCGTCACTACGTGTGGAGCTTGCTGTATAAACAAACGGAGTTTGGTTGTTTTGCTTCGGCAAGGTGTCACTCAAGAGTCTTTGGACCCATGCTCCTATACAGGAATGTGCGATGCCACCTGCTTCAGAAATGGTTCGTAGAGTGGATGCAAGTGATGATTCATCCAGATGGCTGCAGAGGAAAATTGTCCAGATTTGTATGCGAGGGCTGGAAAGGGTATTCGAGGTAGTGACTGGTTGAGAAAGTCCATAGCATGCTAGAAGGTTGTTTCTTCTCTCATTGCACCAATAATGAGCATAAAATATATTGATGAATCATTCTGCGCATCAGAAATAAAGCTGCAAATTTGGTCTACTAGCACTTTTCGAGGTCATAGATAGTTTCGGCTAACAGCGGGCGCTTTTCTCTCTTGTCCATCACGTGATGTCGTTCCGTGTACAACACAAAATGTTGTACGATGAAGACTGTGTCCACCACAATACTTACAAATCCCAGTCCAAATTTGACTGGGTTCCCAGTTATAGCTGCCCAGTCATTTGTCGACCAGCTATCCAGTACTTGTTGTCCGACCGATAAAATTCCACCGGCGATATCCAAAAGCACATTCCAAATATTCCATCCCACGGTGGACTGACGACTCTGATTAAGCAGAATTTGAGGAATGTTTTTGGTCAATGTTGTGCAAAGTTTGACATAACTCAGCAGATATAATAAATTGATAACTTTGAAAAAAGAACAGCTCGGATTGCCGCTGATCCAGATCGCCAAACCAAACACTAGACTGGTTACAATCGTTGCACTGGTCCATGTGAGAGTAGCTTTGCTTATCCGCTGATCGCCCTGGGGGTAAATCGCACATTGGTATAATGAGACTGCTGTAAGCGCAGCAGCATGCAAGGAGAAGAAGACATCATTCAGCTCGACTGCGTTGCGATTCCCATGATGTTGTTCTATGTACTGTTGCTGTACGATACTGCTAAAGTAAAACGAGCAATTGAATGCTGCATAGCATGCAAACCCAAGCAGATTGAGAACTGTATAATCCAGTGATAGCCCGACAACTGTTTTGCGTTGATAATTCAATATGACTTGAGGATAAAAGCTGATGCTCCAGCACATAAAGTACACCCATCCGATGATGGAAGAAATTCGATTGTAAGGCTTTGGAACATTCTCATTTACATCCAAAAGCAGTCCAAGAATCACTCCTGCGAGCAGAATTAGAGCCGATACCGAGAAGATACGAAGTCGATCCGATGAGAGACATCCATTTACAAACTTTAAGTCGGAAGTTTCCATAGTGACCGTGCAGAGAAGAATGTCTTTGATCTTTGGGGTATTTTATGATCAATCCAATCATCAACAAAGGATGGAATGCGTCAACCTGTTTACCGCCTGATTGGCTTTTACATGGCCAATCCTATAGCCGTTCTGAGTCGACAAGTCATTTTGTCTCGTTTATGTCAACAGAGGACACTTATTGGTACATTCGTTTGCATTCTAATTTACCTTGATTACAAGTATTTGTAGATGAATCATCTCCTTTATACCGGTATATTACGATGCAACATGCACAAAATGAGCTTCGGATCGCATCAAAACAACTGTACAACAACGGTAGTAAAGCAACAGAATGCGTTCTGCTGCTTGTAGTCGAATAAAGTGGTACTTTGTATTGTAAGACTCCTAAATTATCCATTAAATGCTTCTTGAACACTTTGATCTTAGAGACGATTTCGATAGCACAGTTGTTTGCGGTTTGAAATGTGGAGACATAGTGATACAATTCAGGCTACAGTAATGGGCGCAAAATTAATTGATTTCGGCGTCAGTTTACAAGAGAAAATATAGACTCTGTCTACTGATAGAGCAAACTGATTAGGCATTCCTGCGTAAAGAATGTATGTTGAGACTATTGAATCCGCACTCCATGACGCATATCAGATATTGTAAAGGAGCAAAGGACAAGGCCAAAAACCGTTGGCAGTACTTGGTTCATAACTCGGTGATGTCCCCGTTTTGCTACAGTCCAAGAATTTCTGAGCTAATTGACGCAATTATAGCTTCTTCTGATCTCTCCAGAGATGAAATATGCGTGTGCTGATCGCCAAGTGCCTCTCCTTTCGTGCCTTTACTAGATTACAGCTCTTAAAGTAAAAAGCCCCTGATAAAAAGTGTAGCATTTTCATGTCTAATCCACAATGTTGTTTGTGTGATACTTGGTCTGTACGGACTCAATGCTTTACACGGGCCATCTTATGTGCCGGGTGAACGCCAACACTCTAAGACTTTTGGTTTGCTTTGTCCGGGATGGCATCGAGTCAAGGAATATCACTGCTTCAATCGTCTGAAGGTACATGGCACAAATCTTACGGCTTGGAGCTTGGATCCGGAAAGTTATATATAAACCCCAGTGGTCCTTAGAGTCTGGGCACAGCTCAAGTCCATCGAGTTGAAGAGGTATGAAACAATCTCATGGTACACGACCAACGAGCGCTGAGCCTTTTCAGCACGGGTTTCAGCTTCATGATACAGGGATCAAGTCAGCTTCACTAAATGATGAAATTCTGAATCATCTTTTCACTGGAATAACTCAAACGTTGATGCTACATCCCATAGACCCATTTTTATACATTTCTGACTACATGCGCACCGCAGTAAGCATCTTGCAGATTTATCGTACCATATGGATGCTTACTATGACTTTAGCTTCGTATGACTCATCAAGTCCCGGCAGCAATGACCACGGAATGCTATCTTTATATGCATCAGAACATACGATCCATGCACAATCTAGTCGGTGACATAGAAGAGCTACGTTCCAACTTACTGAAGGCAGCAGAGAAGCTTCGTATTTTGGAAGTCGAACTGCGCATGGAATCCCATTCGGCTAGTATTTCGGAGGCCTTCAACCTAGTCAAGCAATATTGGTCCAGTGATGATCTGCTCCGTCAAGACAAGCCACCAATTTTGAGCTCTGGAGAGCAGCATACCTCTCAAGAACATCATTACCCATTCGATTTTATCGGCAGTGATTCGGAAAAGTACAAAAATCTCATTTTGCATGGAATCACAGATTGCATGCTCCGACTAGAATCAAACCCGTGTCAAGATTCAAGAGAGATATTCATCAAATACATTTACGAGCTGTCACAGGCTTACCAGCAGGAGAAAACCCTCAGACCCCAGCTTGATCAGGATGCTGACAGAGTCAAGAATAAAGTCAAAGTACTTCGGGTCGAGTCTCTCAGGCATCGAGTACTACTGGAACAATGCAAAGCTCATTATAACGACGCGGTGGAAGCAAAAACTCGTCGAGACTTGTATCACGGCAGGTTAAAAGTGAGTCAGGCAGGAGTACTGCCACAGGCCGAGACAATCGGTCGGGTTGTGGTGATCGATCACATCGAACACTGGATTCCCGTATCCACAATCTCACGACCAGATGTACTCGATGACGTGGAGAAACTCGCTTACAAAAGAGCCGAACGCTTGTTGATGGAGGAAGAGGAAGAGCGATGCTGGGCAGTGATAAAGTTGCACAAGCTCAATCAGCGGCTCTCAGGATTCCAGGCTTTGTGGCGAGGTTTGAACGCCCGAAAGCAGCAAAAGCTTTTGCTCATGCGCTATAATGAGGCTGTACCTCGCATACAGCGTTTCTGGAGAAAAAGTATCCGAAATGGCGACAGATTACCAATTTGGTGCGTTCTCGGTAGAGAGGTATTGATAGAAGTTAGCTTGGCAAAGACTTTGGCTATTTCATTCACATTTGTCCCGAAGAAAGACTTCCCGCCGGGGAACTGGAAGCATTTGGAGGGCAAGACACTTGAAGAGATGATGGAGATATGTCGTGAGGATGAGTACAGCGCAGGCTTCGCAACGAATGGAACCTTTAAGCGATTCATTCCACGCAAATTGACTCAACTCAAGACCATGGAAGGCTCCTACGACCTTGCATGCAAACCAGGCGAAGCCCTGGGGCAGTGTGGGCTGTACATCAAGACTCGGCCTACCAGAAAGAATGAGTGCATACGCATGATTCAGTCAGGAATCATCGTCAGATTACCACACAATCGTCGTGAGCTTGTGACAGTTGTAGTCGATGGTGTCAGAAGTACAGCTCATGTTCCTATTTCAGCACTGACAGATCGATGGAAGCATGTCTGGATACAGGAGAGGAACAAGTCGGAGCGAACAAGGCAAGTAGGAATGCGAGTCACTGTTGGACAGAAGTCTCCACACCGAGTAATCCGAAACTATCCACCAGAAGATTTGCTGATCAATCGCGAAGACGTGAATATTGTAAGGCCTGCAACCCTGCGGAAATCAGCATTGACCGATGATGGAAAGCGCTCTTTTCATGATGAGCCCACACTTTCGTTGGTATATGAGGACCAGCTCACACACCTTCTGATGCGTGAGGTACCTTCTCAACGCACGCATCATGACTCCAAAGAACGTGAACAGGTGATCGAGGAACGGATGAAAGCCTATAGAAAAGCGTGGCTTGCGTTTTGCACCCAACAAGAGCTCAATTCCGTCGTAACGATCCAATGTGCTTGGAGATCAAGACAAGCAAGAAGAGAGTTTCGACGTATCCTCGAACTACGCATGCAGGAAGAGCAGCACGAAGATGAATTGACGCATCGGATTGGCAATCCAGAAAAGCACCCGGTTGTGCTCACTGGTTTTTTTCGCTCAAAACGAAGAGGTCGTGTACCAAAACCCCGATTGTGGCTGAAGCCATGAGCAGATAATAGCGAGCCGATCCTCCCTCGAGTTCAAAATAAGCATCAATCACCAATTCACATGTTCCAGCATCTCATTCTATTAGAACGACGGTATACACTAAAACCCAAAAGGCCTCTGCGTATTCTGAGTTCCACAGTGTTCCTGACCTAAATTTACGAACGCTTTATCGAGCCCATTTGTCGGCATTGGTGAATTAGAGCTGCCTGACGAAGACTGCTGATACGAAGGACCGTTTGAGTTCATCGATGGTGCATTTGATTGGAAGTTTCCACCCATTGGCGTACCAGCTGGCGTTCCATGTATCTGCACTGATCCAGGATTGTACATTGGCATCGCTCTTGGAGGTTGACACATCATTGGGTTCATCATTCCTGTCAGATGATAGTCAAATGATTGCTAGATGACTTAAAAGAGATTGTTTTTATGCTAACTTACCAGGATGTACCCCACCGTTCCCATACATCTGACCCATTGGATGCCCTGGATGCCCTGGATGCCCTGGATGCCCTGGATGCCCTGGATGCCCTGGATGCCCTGGATGCCCTGAATGCCCTGAATGTCCTGAATGTCCTGAATGTCCTGAATGTCCTGGATGTCCTGGATGTCCCATCATTCCCATACTTTGGTTGGGATACATGGCGATGCCCATGTTGTTATGCATCATTGGGTTGGGAAGAGAATTTTGCATCATTGGATTGATTCCTTGTGTCATAAGTGTCATCATCTGGCGTGGCATGGCAGCTCCAGGCATATTCATCATACCGAACGGATTATTATTGTTGGTCGCTGCACCAGGACTGGGTCCGAAATTGGCCATAATAGAAGCCATTTGATTTTGATGCTGATCTTGGGGTGCTGCTACCGGAGCGGATGCTGGGAATCCATCCATTTGTGTACTGGATCTGCCAAAAGATGCCCACTCGTCTTGTCCTTGCACTCCTTGATTCTGAATCGGTTGAGATGGGACAGAAGCAACTGGAGCTGGTGTTGGAGCAGGTATCGAAGCACTTGGGGCAGGAAATGCATCAAAGGATAGTATATCATGTGTCGCAAGAGCCTTTGGTCGCTGTGTAACTGGCTGCATCACCTTGACAGCTTCTGTGTTTTGCTGAAGTCTATGATTCGATGACGTCCTAGAAGCCGAATTTACAGGAGCCCTATTGTCAGAGCCTCGCTTCGCATCCTTGATCTCATTTTCAGCAATTTCCTCCTGTCTTGCTTTCCCGTGTTTGGAATTACGATGACCTTCATCACGATTCGAGCCCTCTCCTTCTCGAGCCACAAAGCGACGACGTTCATATTTGTCTCGAATCCACATTTCCTTGTCTCGCACATTGAAGTGTTCGGTTGGCGGGCGAAGATCCCTTGGTACATTAGCTTCATAATATTCTTTTGCACGTGCATTTCCCCAATTTTGCATTTGCTACAGTATACACCTAAATAATAGCTTCTACGACAGATAAAAATGCACAAAGTACCTTCACTTGATCCGACGTCCAAGAATCCAAATTCACGCTTCGAACAAACGTCAAATGAACGCCCAGACTGCGATGAATTCCAGAGCAAGCGATGCAAATGAATACGCCAAGATTGATAGAGGCCCATCGCGGTCCTAAAAGCAGCATTAAAGATCGAATAGAACACCAGTAAGCGGTCCTCACCTCGAGCACCACAATCTGCGCAGAATTTATTATCCTCGCGTTTGATCAATTCATCGAGGATTTTTTTCAGTTTTGTCTGATCCTCTGGCCCTTTTGCTGGAGCTCCGTATCGACTCATTGTGGGAGTTGGGATAATATAGCGCGCTCTCACAGACGACAGTGAAACAGCCGCAGAAAATTAGCAGCAAATGTCTGTTTTGGCTCTCAAGAAGACGTTTAATAACAGAAAATAACGGCAGCAATGTACCGTATTCATGCGATTAGAGCACCTTACATTTTAAATAGAGCGCGCTGCAGCTCCAGATCGCGGACACTGAGAGCATACGGCGGTCCGCGCACTTGATCAATCATCTGCTCTACGGATGCGGGTGTGGCTTCCATCCTGACGTTCTCTCCACAAATCTGCAGTATTGCGTTCCCTACTCGTAGCACCTTGGTGCGTTCCGCTGGCCCATGGCTCGAAGTGTACTTGAGAATGTATGCTGCTCGATCCCGCAAATTACCAAATAATATGCCAAGCGGTGCGGTTGAGAACGTCACTTTTTTCTCATTTTTGTACAATTTTCCGACCGTGTTCTCCTCGTCTGCAATCTTCTCAGGAATGGAGCTGCTTTTCTGCAGGAACTCCGCTTTGGACACAAATATCGCATGCATCGGTTGCTTGCTGGTTACAATTTCACGTAAAGATGACAGAATGGATGCAAAGCTCTCTTGGAATGGTGCGGTCAGGGGCGTGCCGTTGACAGAAATCAGTACATCTCCAACTTCCAGCAGACGACATTTCTGAGCTTGAGATGGGGCTCGCTGGAAGCCAGCGATAGTGACGTAATTCTGGAATAAATTGCTCTTCTCTCGCATATCAGCTTTTAGTACAAGCAAGCTCGATTCTTCCTCGTTTGCATCAGCTGATTTTTCTAAACTCTCAGTGCTTTTCTCCGAGCTTGCAGACTCACTTTCGTCATCGTCGTGGTCTTCATCGGCCTCTTCCTCAAGCTCTAGCTCTATCATTGGTGGCCAATTCCGTAAAGTGACGACAATATCAGGTGTTGAAGCAAATTGGAGTGTTGCTGGACGAGCTATAATTGCTCGCAAAATCTCTAAAAGCTCTGGTAGCTTGTAAAATCGCAAGTCGATCTCATTCACTTTGATTAGGATCATGCCGGGTTTGATTCGACCGCTTTGTTCTGCCTGCGTTTTCGATGGACCGTCCGCAAAGCCAACAACAATTACTCCATACTTGGCAAGTGGTCGTTCTCGCAAAAGAATTCCAAATGGGCCCTCTTCGGAGAGGACGACTTCGACTATCTGCGGCTGGATCTGGGCAAGACGCTGCTCGTGGAGTTTTTGGCGCGTCTGCAACGCTTTGGTAACATCTTCCGGCTCCTTCGAGAATCGCATGGTGAGTCCTCCAGCAAGTGACTGAAGCACCGTTCTTAGCTCAGGAACGCTCAATTTCGCACAAGAAAGCCCATTAATGGCGAGCAGACGGGCTCCAATGCCAATCTGCTTTGCACCAGCGGATGATGTCTTGGAAGTTAAAGCCACAAACATGGATTCTGGTGTGACTTTCAGATCTAGGTCAGCGGCACGGTATCCACTAACGTGTACATGACGATGGAGTACGCCTTTGTTGAACGTGAAAGGTACTTCTCCCACGCTTTTGAACTGCAGCTCGACATCATCAGGCTGAATATCAACGAGTTTGGCCCCACGCCAAGGGCTAGCAATCGGTAGATCCTCAACCCGCATTTCCATAACTTGAAAAATCAATGGCCAATACATCTCCATTTGCTGATTCAAAGTCTCCAGAAATTTGACGAGATGCATCAAGATCTTGGACTCGATTGTTTTTGCCACATATTCGCGTATCAGAGTTGCAAACATCGATGTGAGCAAGTTGTAGATCGCACTGAACCACGATTTCTGTACGGTTAGCTTCAACTCATCCCGAATCTCAATGTCGATGGAGTGAAGCACAAGTATGGGTCTAAACTCCTGCGTCTCTCGATTTACAATCTGCCTTTCGGCTTTCAACCCCAAAGATATAAGTCCTCCACTAAGGAAAGCATCTGCCAGCCCACTACCATTCAAATATGGAAAATATTTCTGTGCAAAAGTCCATTCAAGATCATGCATCTTTCCTCTCAGTCGATGGGCCCGCACAGTGATGATCTTATCGTCGGTCAAGTTCCCCAGTCGTACTTTTACATGTTCTTTGCGTATGCGAAAACTAGATATGTCCAAGTGAGCAAGAGAGTACTCGATTCGTTCATAGACACCATGCAATGCGTCCATCTTGATGGACGGAAGCACCGAGATCAGAAAGTCCAAGCAATGATCCTTCACTTTATCGATGATCTTCTGGCGTTTCGCGCGATCCGAGACTAGTATGGAGCCCCATGCCCCGATCTTCACATAGCTGACGCTGCTGACAAAGCCATCTAATTGTGTGCGAAACAGCTCTGGATCGTCGACAGCTTGGATCACTTTTCGAAAATTGTTTGAGAACATTTTGCCATTGGAACTGAATTGCCACACTTGGAAATACTGCTGCAATCGGTCAATCCAGCGAGATGATTTTTTCGAAATGCATGGACATCTAGCTTCAATACGCTTCGCAATCGCTTCTGGCGTCAAGGACCAAAATGAGTCCACATGGAGCAGTAAACAAATCTGACGATCGATGTACCGACAATATTGACAGACTTTTTCATGTTTCTCCATGGTGTAATTTGCAAAAGCTACGTGGGGAATGCGCTCCGTACGAGTGTATAGCAGCCAAAGCCACTTTTTCGATTTTCGGGCAAATTTTTCTTCGACGAGTGTCAGCAGTTCAGAAAGAATCAAGCGCTTCGATGGAAATTCTTCAGGCGGACTTGTTATCGCAAGGTTGACCGAGGTCGATTCTTCCGTCTCATTGTCATCCTCCGTGAGCGCTAGCCATTGCTTCTTTACACTCGCTCGGAGTCGAGTATTCAGTTTCTTTATCTCAGTGCTCTTCTGAAAATGCCCAAGAATCTCAAGAGCTTGTACGATGAAATCTTGAAGGGTTTTCTCCCCATGGAAAAATTCTTCCTCCAGTTGGGTCTTTTTGGTCGCTACAAGTGTTCGCAAAGCCGTCCACTCCATACAAAAAGCAGGTCGTACACGATTCACCCAGCAATCTACAACGCTTGGATCAAGCCAGCTAGACAGCAACAAATCTCGATACTCATCTCCATATCTCAATTGCGTGCTCAGCAGTGCGACGAGATCCGCATTCGTGGCGCAGATTTTTTTCATTTTGGAATACAAGCTTCGACATTTGTGACTCAATCGGACCGCATCTTCCCAAAGGAGTCGATCTTCAAAGGCCTCATGCACTTGCTCAGGAGTAGGAGGAACTGGTATTTTGGCGACCCATTTTCGGTCCAACGGAATCACCGCAGTCGACTGAATGCAGCAAGAAGTGAGGATGATACGCCTTGTCTTCCTTCATAGTGGCACGTACTGGAATGAAACCTCTCACGCCATCGAAGAAAAGAATCTCGTAGACATCGGTCGCGACACTAGGCAGTTGGAATGAGTTCAATGATCAGCCGCAGCCGAATATGAGGACCCTTACTGGAATTGACTAACGACTCCTTGACCGATAGAATGCACGTAGACCAGGTTATCTCTTCTCAGCCGAAGTGATGTTCCCTAGCAGCTTCCAGTCAGTCCAGTATCAAGTCATGAAAACTGTGGTGTACAATGTACAGGGACATCCAAGAGCGATGCGTTTGGACGCTTTTCTAGCTGAATAGTATACGTCTGACTGTGAAAGCTGCAGAGGTCGGGTGAGAGCTCATACCGCTCACACGATGAATTCTATTACTTGTAAGACCGTATCACCGCAGGTGCGCGCGATAAAGAAAGTACAAAGTAGACTTTGGAGCCTTTTGGCAGATTCGCACACGGTAGAAGACGACAGCTGGGAACGACATTATCACGCTGTAGACAATTAACATACGCAGGTACAGCCTTATCCAAGAAAGACGTACCAAAGTATGTAGAATCGCCCCAAACGAAAGCTTTACTGCCAGCGGCCGCGGTGGTCGACTAGATCGAAGTTTTTGCTTAGCACCGACCGATTAAGGCAATCTACTTACGTATAGTAATGTATTATCCCGCTTCCAAAAGATGTCTCAACGCAGTCACCGGGAGAATAGCGCAAGAGATGAGATATTACGGTCGGAATTGATTTCCAGTCGGTCGACATGTTCTATAGCATTCCTTAAGTACCGCAAGTTTCGAATTAGACGAACGTCACGAAATCGTGTTGGTCTCGTGCGTGCCCTTCCAATGAACGCAAGGCGCAATATATTTCATCGGTACTCATCCCATTACTTAACGCGCGATTCACGGGTGCGTGCGCTTCAATTATTGCAGGCGGAAGCTGTTGTCATACTTTTTCTTAATACAGGGTGGAGAATGACGTAGGAGCAGTGTTAATGGGTACCATATCTTCTTTTAAATGACTAAAAATCGCAAGCATACTGGAGACGAAACAATGATTGCGATTACGGATGAAACCAAATAGCAGGTGAGAACATACGTAGAAAGTGCACTACCCGCTGATCAGCAATAATGAGCGCAGGTCTTAGATCAGAGCGATGGCCATCCAAATAAAAGTGAAATCTTCTCTCATTTTTGAATTTGGGTTCTTCTACCACAACAATGAAGGTGTCTTATTGGAATTCGGGAGTTATTGCTTGGCTTGCTGTGCAGCAGACAATTATATCAGCTGCACCAAATGCTCGTGTTTTGAATGTTGATGGGGCAGCAGCAGGTGGAAAGCTTCGGGACGGAAATCGAATTGGTTGGAAGCATGCTACAATATTGGGTGCAGGAGAAAAAAGGACGCGGGCGTTGCAAGAAGATAATCATGATGGGCCGGCCCTACAAACAAGCTTGTACTACAGCACTCGTCAGCACGTACGACATATGTCTGATCGTGACCTCGCCACCCAGCAGCCAGAATCTCGTGAGCTTTTACATGGTCCACCACATCACCTCACAAAACAGGATCGTGACCTCTCCACCCAGCAGCCAGAATCTCGTGAGCTTTTACATGGTCCACCACATCATCACTTTAAGAGAAAGGGTCGTGACCTCTCCACCCAGCAGCCAGAATCTCGTGAGCTTTTGAATGGTCCACCACATCACCATAGAACTGATAATCGTGACCTCTCCACCCAACAGCCAATATCTCGTGAGCCTTTAAAAGGTCCACCACATCAAAATGGAAGGCAAGTTCATGAACGCTTCACCCCACAGCCAGAATCTCGTGACCTTGTCGATAGCCCGCCACAGAATTTGAGAGGACAAAAGCAGACCAAGCATACAGAGTTTGGGAGACTTTCACAAACCTCCACGGATGGCGGGCTACATCCCCAAAAAAGTATTTGGTCATCTTCCCATACATATCGATCATTATCAGCTGATGAACCTCAAGAAGAGTGGAGCAAGAAATCGGTAGAGGAAATGAGCCCACTTGGAATATGCTACGATCCATCTCATGCAGCGGGATATCCTCTCAACAACGGCGATCCCAGTCATGTGGCCGAAATTCTCGACAGAGACTTTGCCCAGTTAAGCACTCGCTTTTCCGTCGTTCGAACATACAGTGCGCAATATTATGGAAAGGATGTCGCCAGCGTTGCAAAAAAGTACAATATGGAGCTCTTCATCGGTCTTCATGATTACGAAAACGAAGAATTAAACGAGTCGGAGCGTAAAAGAGCGGTGACTTCTGCTGTGGAGAATCCAGACACTGTCAAAGCAATCATAGTTGGAAATGAAGATCTCTTCATCACTGGTGGGAAGAAAAGTGTGGAAGCCATCATTTCCCTCGTCGAACGCGTCAAAAAAGACTTGGCTGAAGCTGGAATTTCACATGTGCTGGTCGGAACTGCTCAACAATCGGGTGCTTTTCTCAACGAACAGTTTCATGAAGAGCTGGTGAGGCTGGTCGAAGCTTGCGACGTGGTTGGTCTGAACATTTATCCTTTCTTCTCGAACGGATACAATCACGATAATCCAAGTGATCTACTCGACAAGCAATGGAACCAAGTCTTGGAATGCTTGCCGTCATCAGCAAGCAAATTTGTCATCACCGAAACCGGCTTCCCTTCTTCGGGTTCACCGCCTGAATGGCTCCCAGCAAACGTTCCTAGCCCTGCGGAACAAAAGTCTTACTTTGAAGCTGTGGAAACGAGTTCGCCAAACAAAAGCACAACGAAAACTTTGGTCTTTTGGTTTATGGCATACGATCGCCGAGGAGATGATCCTCTTGTGTCACACCACGATTATGAGCGATACTTTGGGCTGTACACGGCTGAAGGTGAAGAAAAAGGAGTGTTTTGATTGCGTTCTAGCTGTGCATATGTGCATTTGGCGATGTTTTTGCTGGTGTAATAATCCACATTTTGCATACATTCCTTCCAGTTCATTTTCTTCGGTAAAGTCGCTGCTTTCTTGGGTCTATTATTCATTTTTGCGGATCTAGGTCGTCTGTGTGCGCGAGGCCATTGCGAGCAGCAGTCGTGCATCAGAATTTGATGCTTTTTTCCATTCAAACGAGTTCCTCGACAAATAACAATATCTATACCGGTATATACGATGTATTAAGACACTTATGTATAGCAAATAGTGAGGAATCACAATGTGTATTCTTGCTTAGACATTTTTGGGAATTTCGCTTGTTCATTTCTAGAGTCAAACGAGGATGTCTGAGGAGAAAAAATAGTGTCATCATCCTCAAGCTTCGCGGCAGCTTCCTTCTTGTTTTTTCGATTGGTGAGGAAAACCTTGACAGATGCAGCAATGGAAAACTAAGAGGATGAGAAGGTTAGTCAACGTGGTCCACGATAAAGTGTAACCTTCTTACCAAAGCAGCCAAAGCACCACCAACTGTTGCAGCTGTCTTCCACCAGGGAAATCCTGAGCATGAGGGAGGTCCACTCCAGTCACTTGTACATACACACTCCTTGGTCCCGTCGTCTGCAACTTTCCATGCTGCTCTTTGGAGGTTGCAAGTCTGACTACCTTTTTGCGACTCTGTATTCAGTAAGTCAGAAAGAGCACCATCTGAATCTTCCGAGCACTTGGAGGTTCCTCTCTCTCGAACCCCATCAGTGACGTCAATTGAGAATTCCGGGGTTGTTAGAAGGCAAGCATCTGGTCCCCATCCTCGTACCACAAATTTACCGGCTCCTCTTGAAGCACATATGAAAAAGTAGCTTCCTTTTTTAGTCGCTTCTGTGCTTGAATTGCGAATTGTCGTCACCTTTTTGTGTCCTTTTGCGTAGTATTCGTACGTGACGCGATCTATTCCAGCCCATTTCAACTGAACCCAGTTTCCATCGGCAATTTGAGGTGTAGTTCCAGCACCCCCGAATTTCGCGTTGAGTACATCAGGCTCCGAATTACCTTCTTTGGCGCAATTATAACAACAAACCCCTTTTGCAGCAGAACACTCGTTATGGATGACGGGATCGTAAGTGTACGGCACACTCGAAGTCTTCCCGATACAAGTAGCACAGCAGCCGTCAGTCGGCACATTTCCCGCTGAAGCTTTCCCCGCTTTGATTCCAGTCATACCAAAACACCATGAACACCATGCAATCAACTCAACGAACCTCATGTTCCAGAATCAATAGAATCTGTTTTGCGTGAATGAGGAGAGGGTGCTCTTATCATTATCATTTGCAACGCTTGTTCCCATACCGCATTCCAAGTAAACAGTGTGAAGAATTATTCCTCTTGGCTTATTCTCTCAATACCAGTGCAGGACCTGATGCTTATACTACAAATACAGGTGCATCTGAAACTTTCTGATCTTGAAACCAAAATAAACGCCCACTCAGGTTGCGTCATGCGAATTATCGCACTGCATAGACATTGTCCTGCCCTTCAAATCACTCCATGTGTTGGACAGCGTTAGGGCTCGGCACTCGTCGGTAGTAGAATCGATCGACCGCTCTAGATGATACTGCATCGATACCTCCAATGCGCTGGCGCCATACTTTGAATAATAACATAACAGAATAAAAAGAACATACATTCTATATAATATGTTGGCCGCACATTGTCGTGTGGCCAAGCGGTCAAAAGTATGGCGTAATTATCACCGCGGGATCGTTCCACTTTCTGACCAGATGCAGCAACAGAGAGAACAATTACACGCTCACGACCACGCATTATCGGTACCTATCGATACTCCGATATTTCAAGTGTATGGTAGCAATACAGATGTCGGGAAAACTGTTCTCACAGCGGGTATCTGTCGCTCGGCGATACAAAATCTCAAGTACAAAGTAACTTACATAAAGCCTATACAGACAGGCACGGATGCCGCCAACAGCGACGCTGCCTTTGTAAAGCGTAATGTCAGTCAATCGGACCACTTGCACTGTGAGACGTTGTTTTCTTGGAAGACGCCAGTGTCACCTCACTTGGCTGCCAAACTTGAAAGTAAACCTCTGTCCGATGAACGTTTGATCCGTACGCTGGAGGAGCGACTACAGGCGATACATTCTACACCTTCGCCTTCGAATCACCTGACACTTGTCGAGACAGCGGGAGGGGTTTGCAGTCCGACTGCCTCGACGTGTTGCCAGGCCGATGTATACAGAGCGCTAAGACTTCCAGTGATCTTAATTGGTGATGGAAAGCTGGGTGGCATTTCAGCAACGATTTCAGCAATGGAGAGTCTTTTGATTCGAGGGTACGATCTTGCTGCACTTTGTATGCTCGAGCAAGAGAGCGACTTGAACAATACCTCTGCTATCGCATTACGTTTATCGGAACTTTCCATTCCTCTGTACACATTTGGCAACCTTCCTCCTGAATCTGAGCCCCTGACGGAATGGTACAAGTCGCAATCAAATGTCTTTGATGAGGTCGTCTCTGCTCTCGATAAGTTTCATTCAAATCGAGAGAAACGCCTTCATGATTTAGAAGAGCAGTGTGGTAGCATTTTTTGGTGGCCATTCACTCAACATAAGCAAATTTCCAGTAAAACGCCCACGGTCATTGACTCCGCTTACGGTGATAGTTTTCAAGTTTGGAACAAGCAGCGCAAGTCGATCGATTCCATGTTTGATTCATGTGCGAGTTGGTGGACGCAAGGCATTGGTCATGGGAATGCAAAGATGGCGACGTCACTCGCGTATGCGGCAGGACGATTCGGCCATGTCATGTTCCCCGAGAATGTGCATGAACCTGCTTTTCGATTGGCTCAGCGACTGCTAAAGAGTTTTGGTAATGGATGGGCTTCACGTGTCTTTTTTACCGACAATGGATCCACAGCAGTGGAAGTTGCTTTGAAAGTGGCATTTCGAAAGTATATCACGGATCAGAATGGGAGCTACGAGGACGCGGACAAGTTATGTGTGCTGGCACAGGCCAACTGCTATCATGGTGACACTCTGGGCGTAATGAACATTGTGGAAAGCGGAGTGTTTAACAACAACCAGCATCCTTGGTACCGTTCTCAAGCAGTGCTACTTCAAGTTCCTTCCGTGGCATTCCGAGACGGCAAAATCACCATTTCTCTACCGTCCGATATTTGCACAAGTGAACAACCGAATGAGAAGGAGTACAGCACATTCGAAGTCGTTTTTGATCAGGAAAGATGTCAAACTGACTCACTTTATGGCACATATCGGGACTATGTCAGAAAGGTCTTGGCTGAGAGTGATCGATGGCGTATCGGTGCTGCTGTGATGGAGCCTTTATTGCTTGGATCGGGTGGGATGATCCTCGTCGATCCCCTCTTTCAGCGTGTGATTGTCGAAGTATGTCGGGAGTATCGGATTCCCGTGATATACGATGAAGTATTCTCAGGATGCTGGCGTTTGGGCGTCGAATCTGGTCGTGATTTGATCGGTATGGATCCGGATATATCTTGCTTCGCAAAGCTGTTGACAGGTGGTGTGGTACCGCTCGCTGTGACACTCACAAGTGAGGAGATCTTCACAAGATTTTACACAGATTCCAAAGCAGAAGCTCTATTGCATGGTCATTCATTCACAGCGAATCCCGTTGGTTGTGCTGCTGCAAACACAGCTCTCGACATGTACGAAATCGGAGAACAATCTCAAAAAACAAAGACTCTGACTTGTAAAAGCCCAGTGAAGCTCGCTGCGTTGACGCAGAATATGTTGTGGGATCAGAGCTCTATTATTAATATCTCGAAACTCTTCAGCGTTGAGCGCGCTTTTGCCATCGGAACGGTATGTGTTGTGGAATTGAAGTCGAATCGTGCTGGATACACCTCTCAAGATGCAGCCAAAGTGATACAAAGATTGCGAGTTGAAGGAGTATATGCACGTGCACTAGGGAATGTTTTGTATATGATGGCATCGCCGGTGTCAAGTCGAAAGAATTGCGATCAATGGCTCGGCAAATTGATAAAATGCTTGCATGAAAATAGTTGATTTAGCTGGCAACAATATTTCTAATTGAGTATACATTCTGCGCTCGATCTGAGGACACTGCACTCGCAGCTCAGATCGTTGCGGAGCTAAGCGGAGAGAAGTCTGCAGACTGGCTGGACAGAGTACAGCTTGAGCTTTTGTAGAGGGTGAAATGATGTTACGAAACATATTGCTTCCTCAGCACGGAAAATCGAATGCTTGCTTTAAACGCTGAGCTTGAAGATTCGTCGCCCTCGTCTTTGGAAGCTGACCATTTTGACGATGCGCCATCATCCACCGCCATCATCGTATGTTTGGTTCACGAGTGGGTCTGGTAGCAACGACGCAATGACTTGATATTTTTCTTTGTCGTAAAGGTTTACTCCTCAACAACTTGTGAGCTGCTTTCAATTGGAAGAAGGATGCTCCTGGTATAGCGGTTTGATGAACACGTGTGAAGCAAGAATGGAAGATTGAGGATCACAGGACTCTTACGGACATAACTGTTCGCTACGCATGATGATCAAGCCATAACCAACTCGAATTGAACTGCCAACATGGCAGAGTGAATGCTTCCAACAATATCGGCTACTTATGTGATAAATGGAAAGAATTTTGGTTTCATCGAGGGACGCAGACAGGACTAGACGTTTGGATCCAAGTAACTCCTTCGGTACAGACAGTCATTTCTGAATTTGCGTCGTCTACTTCATATCTCAATCAGTAATGGCCGAGCAATTATCCGAAGAGCAGATCTGCGAATTCAAGGAGGCGTTTTCTCTATTTGACAAAGACGGCGATGGAACGATCACCACGAAAGAGCTCGGCACGGTCATGCGTTCGCTAGGACAAAATCCTACTGAAGCGGAGCTTCAAGATATGATCAATGAAGTAGATGCCGATGGTAACGGAACCATTGATTTTCCGGAATTCTTGACGATGATGTCACGTAAAATGAAGGACACCGATTCGGAAGAAGAGATCTTAGAAGCATTTAAAGTTTTTGACAAGGACCTCAATGGCTTCATATCTGCAGCAGAACTGCGTCATATTATGACAAATCTGGGAGAGAAATTAACGGACGAAGAGGTTGATGAGATGATTCGAGAGGCTGATGTCGATGGTGATGGACAAATATGCTATGAGGAGTTTGTCAAGATGATGATGTCCAAGTAAGCTATAGGTTAAGTCTAGTATAAAGACCGCGTGAATACAGCGAGGAGTTTCATACCAATTTCATCGTGTAAAGCGTGCAACTTTCTGGAGTCGACGTTCTCTACCATCAGTCGTTGACATTTGCATTACCACATTGAGTGACGTTTGGCTAATTATCTAAGTGAGCCTGTAGTCGTTATCAGGGATTCTAGCAGGCATGACTTTGTATGAAGTGCTCAAGCGATCAATGCGAACGAAAAGGTGGTGCTATTGTGAACCATGCTTGCCTCGATTCCCGATCGTGTAAGCATTTCGCGATGATCAACTGCAGGGAAAGGACGAGATGAGTAGGCCTCCTTTCAATCAAAGCTAAATGGACTAGCGCTGAGGAAAAACAGCGGAACACAACGTATCCAAGTAGCTCGATTATCAGATGCGATATCCATCGCCCAGCGCCAATGATCGACCGATACGATGAAGATACTTTCAGGTGACGGTACAATAGTTTTCGGACACGAGTCTCTTCGACTGCGGAGTTTCATGGCGAACGATCGGAAAGCTAGACATCTTAGGAGGTCACAGAAAGGTTAAGGCGAATTGGGCGATCTTCAGATTGCGAATAGTATTGATGTTATGCCCGCAAAGCTGGAATTTTGACCACGCATCTGCATTTGTACGGCACTACTCTACGGTTGTGGCACATATCCAAACTAATGGCACGTATTCGCTCCCTCATCACACGGTAGTCTTCTATGAAGGTCAGCACCTCAAGCGTAACCGTTGGAAAATCACCAATTTGAGACACGCGAATGTAATCATGGTGCCTCACTGAATCATATGGCGTTGGCAGAGCAGACTATAGGCAAAGAATGATACTCCGATACATCATCGCCTGAACAAAACATTGATATTTGTTGCAGCGATACAACCAGAAATGTCCGTCCAATTTGTTACCTCAAGCGAAAGATCCTTTCCTTAGCTAGCTCAAGATGGTGACAAACGAAATTTCTTCATTGAACAGCATAAAATTGGATATAAATGTACACAAAGCTCAGCGAAGGCGAGAGTTGTACTCAATGAATTACTGCCTGGGTCGAAGCGTTCGTTGAGATATCGAGCTAGCACGTGCACCAGGCTTCTGTAATCGAGCAGCCTTTTCTACTCAAAAGAAAATCTACTCCATCGACATTCAAACATGGTAATCATCATCTGGTATTGCCACCCAAATTGCTGCCTTTATTGTGTATCAACGGTCAAACTCAGACAGCACGCATCTCGATTGGCATCTTGGAAGTGCAAATGCTTTATACAGTTGCTATATATGTAATACTCTCAAAGCATTTGGATTTTATCCAAATAGTGAAGAAGAGTGAGAATTTGTATAGAGTGAATCCAAGCAAAACATCTCCATTACTTAGAAACGTTTGTCCATGTTGATTTGTAGATTTGCGTCGTGCGATTCATTTCTGAAGCAGTGATGGCCGAGCAATTATCTGAAGAGCAGATTGGCGAATTTAAGGAAGCATTTTCGCTGTTCGACAAAGACGCCGATGGAATGATTACTGCGAAAGAGCTTGGCACGGTGATGCGTTCGCTAGGACAAAATCCTACGGAAGAAGAGCTTCAAAAGACCTGATCAACGAAGTAGATGCCGACGGTACTGGAACCATCAATTTACCGGAATTGCTGACGATAATGTCACGCAAAATGAGAGACACCGATTCTGAAGTTGAGATCACTGAGGAATTCAGAGTTTTTGACGAGGACGAGAATGAGAACGGCTTGATATCTACGGCTGAACTGCGCGATATGCTGAAAATTGTGGAGAGAAGTTAACCGACAAAGAAATTGATGAGATGATTCGAGAAGCCGATATCGATGGTGTGATGGACAAATCAACTGTAAAGAATTTTATAAAAGGATGACAAGGATGATGTCTAATTAAGCGATAGAGTCAGGCCAGTATAAAGATTGTCTGAATACAGGCAAAAATTTTAGATCGATTGTGTAATGGTCGCCGACATTTGATTACTATCTAGTGACGCTTGACTGATTCCAAGATAGCTCGATGGCCGCAAATATACCGAATGAAATTGATGAAGCGATCAAGCAATTGAAGAGCAAACCTGGCTTTGCAGCATATGTCATTATGAGCAACGATGGAATTGTTGTGCGGTATGAGAATTTGGAATACCGGGAAGCTGTTATGTACGCATACCATGTCTTGGCTCTTTATTCACGAACAAGAAGACAAGTCGCAAAAATTATGGGGTCAGCTTTGCAGGAAAACGAAGAATTGGAATGGCTTCGCTTGAAAACAAAACTTCATGAGATGATCATTGCTCAGCACCTCCGGTACACGCTAGTAGTACTGCAGACCTTTGAAGATGTTCTAATATATCCGGATGTGAACTTGACACGTGGGGTGAGCGCATTGGAAGAGTCCAAGGAAAAACAGGATGAGAAAAGTGAGCCGAAATCAGCTTAATTATGTTTGTCACTATGGAGAGTCAATATTTCGGAATGCACCATGTGAAGCAATTTACAGATCGGATTAATAACGCCAACGACCGCCCCGGGCGTAGGCTCAGGGCAGCTTTCATTTCGATTCTCCTGTTCAGTCGGACAAGGGATGCTTCTTTGGCATTGCTCCATTGTTACAAATGACAAATCTGCTGTGTATACACCGCTTTTTGAGTACGCGGCTTCTGACAATACTGGATTAAGCTTTTCGTTTGCCATGTGATCTAATTGCATCCCTCATTGAGCATGCGCCCATTCTATAGTCTGATAGATTCCACTTTGTTATCGCTGGCGAGGTGTTGACTCTAGTAGCTGCTGGGTCAGGCGGGATACCTTCAGTTCCAATTCATACTTTTCATGCATGGTTTGCTGCAACAGTCGATGCAAGTTGGTATTCTCTATTTCGTACATCTCGATGCGCTTTGCTGGGTCGTTGGCTTGCAAAAGACTAGGATTAAAACACTCGCGATCTCTAGAAACAGGATACGGCGTGGACGTCGAATGAGCTGTGAAAGACGGATAGTGACCCGATTCTGCCATCAAAGACATTCTCTGCGATGTTGGAACGGAGATCTGAGAAGTGTTCCGCACGAATGACATATCCCTTGCCGGTTTGAATTCCACTGTCGGAAGTAGTGCTGGTAGGGTTGCGTCACGTGGGGATTTCAGGTCGCTTGGTATAGAGGAGTGTGGCGCACGGGGCAAAGGTGACGGCTTTGAGTTTTTGTTTGGTTCCGGCGTAACTTCCTTGGGCAAAAGCGTTGTGACACGACCAATATCACTCATCACGCAGGGAGCCAATTTCCGTCTTTTCTTGAGATTGTTTACGCAAAAAGCGGCTTCAATAGTTTTTCTTTCTGTAGGGGTCCGCTTCATCGCCGCGCGATCCGCAACTGATCGAAGAGAAGCTAGCACGGCTGCGGAGACATCATAGGATGTGTCTA
This sequence comes from Albugo laibachii, assembly GCA_902706625.1. Classification (NCBI taxonomy): domain Eukaryota; phylum Oomycota; class Peronosporomycetes; order Albuginales; family Albuginaceae; genus Albugo; species Albugo laibachii. Next base: position 2,790 of record CACSLJ010000030.1, on the reverse strand, counting down.
TGGCAGGGTTCTCTCGCAGCATTGCAGACTGGTCTACTTTATTAGAGGAAAAGCTTGATGGTAAAGGATCACTTGTGCTTCCACACTGATGCAACGCATTCTGTATTGTTGCTCGGAGGGAATGCCCATATGCTCGCACTTTTGCCAGGGGTAAACCACATTCAAGAAAGTCACTCTCTTTCTTTATCGACAATACAGCAATCCTGGCCAGCTGGGTATTTTCAAGTACCTCTTGAGGTTCCAACATTTGCTCCTCAACGAGATGGGCACGCCAGCTCTGTAAGCAATTATACACGTATTCCACGTGAGGCATCTCCTCTTGACAATCGGTTTTCTTTTCTTTGCGTAAGAGTGAATTCTGGTGCATACGTTGAACGTGTCCTAATCGTTCAGGTAGAGTTATTGTGTCGAGATACTCCAGCTCGCTTTCGGCATTTCGGAAAAGAACATGTTCCAAACGTTCTGACAATTCTGGTAGTTTGACTCGAATGGTTGAAGGAGCTCTGGGCTTTCTGCTTTCCAGTAAGGACTTTATTTCAGCTCGAATTTGTTCACGAGAACGAATGAGGTCCGGTCGTTGTTTCCAGTCTTGTTTCTGATTCGCATGATATGCGGAGGACTGTGAGGTTGAGATGTCTTCTTTGACTATCGTATCTACAGCCATATGGTACCTGCAAGAGATATCTATTTAGTGTATTTGCATTGCCGGTAGCGATTCACGTGCTCACAAACGCAAAGGATTTGATTCGAGAATCAAGTGACGAGTGTCGCGTCACCTGGCTTTGATATTTACGGCAGCAAACAAAACTTAAGTGAATAAGAACCATTCAAATCGGATATAACTTTATGTACGTAATACTTGGTCTTATGTTCGCACCTGCGCTGAATCTTCGGCTACTAATCCCTTGCAGTACCATAGAAGTGGTGTAAAAAGAAAATCTATTCGCGAGGAATCGAATACAACTTTGTAGGCGTTTGGTAATGCAGAAACACGCACTTGTCGGTAAAGTTTGATGTCTGTCTTTGGCATTACTTATTACTTATCGTTCCGATAGAAGCATGCATGGGTGATACGAAAAAGGGGAGTCTCCTGATAGGGGAATGTGTACGTAATCAGGCTGTAATGCAGTATCGGGAGACGAAAGAAGATTACCATGGGTAGCTCCGCGATCTTGCATCTGCGGCCAACGAGTGAGTGAGTTGTCTATATCTAGTAGTCTCCAACTTATGGGAGAGTGTCGAATACTATGGATTATCCAAGTCGAGGACGATGGCTTTCCCGATTGTTATCCTAGCATGGAACACACAAGCAGTTTCGATGCTGAGCGTGAAGAGAATCTAACAAGGAAGGTTCTCGTCTTTTGACAGCTGACAATTTGTGTTCAGCATATGTCCATGTTCAGCTTTGGTATCACTAATGCAAACTTGTCTTCAACACTTTGCATCCCCCGGGATACCTTTGGAACCTTCTCATGGTTTGACGCATAGTTGCTGAAGCAGTAATTTCCGACTTACAAAAACGCCAATATCAATATCGCACCAACCGCGATTGATCAAGCACAGCTGGAGTGCGTCAATACACACTCGCCACTGTACGTTCAATCACCAACGACGGCGTATGCCGACGCAAGGGCGCCGCATACTATGGAAACTTCTGTCTTGATGATTGGGTGTGATGTCATTCTGTATTTGATCACTGCTCTCGTATAGAGTATGATAACAGATAAATAATATTAAGAAAAGAGAATGCTATCTCTGTTGTTGCACCAATCCATTGCCACACTTGGTACAGTATGTAGAACATGCAGCATCTTCCATTGAGTATAGTTACTGCATTCTAAGCGTAAAAAACATCATATAGCATCGTCGGCAGTAGCTTCATCGACAGAAGCGTCCTGCAGAGGAAAATAGAAATAAAAAGAATACTACCAAACAGAATTTTATTAATTACAAATCAACTACATCTTCCTGTTTGCAACCGATTAAGCGGTGCACTTAAACATTCATCTTTGTTGGCGAAATGAGGCCATTTCATCGATGTGATTGAATATATTCCTTGGTCTTTGTGCTGTTTGCCTTTCTCGTTTTCTTGAACTCCGGTTGCATCCTGAACGGCGTATTGAAGCCATTCATGATCTTCGCTCCAATCCTCGTCGGCTTCGTAGTAGAGTAAAACCTGTGTAACGTTATATGGTATAAAGTTTTAACCTGTCTAAAGTTCTAAGGCTTAGCTGGTCCCAACTTGGGACCTATAGAATTTGGTTATAGCCTGTCTAAATTTTTAAGTTATAATTTTTCTTCAGTCCCAAGCATTTTTTAGTTATGATGGGCGACACCATCAAGGATACAATTTTTTTTCAAATGAATGCTTTTATATGAAAGTATTTTTAAAGGTGAATCTATTCATGCCCTTTGTGCACAGCAGTGATGTAGACACCGAGATAGGCGATGGTTTTTATAGAGCCATTTGACTTGGTTCCACTATAGGGAGTATAAAAAAACACGGAAGCTCGAATCTAAAATCGCTAGTGCGTGCCTTGGAATCTTGTTGTCTGAATGTAATTAATTGAAAAATAAAAAAAATATTCCAAGATTGAAAAATAAAAAAAAGGGTTTGTAAACAAAATATCCCAACTTTTGTGAAAATTAAACAAAATATCCCAAAATCAAAAATAATGAAACATAATATCACAAAATCATAAAATATATAAAAGAAATATCCCAATAGTCATTGAGCCTAACATAGAATTACCACTGAGCAATTTCAAAAAGCAAACCATGTCGACATTA